>JASCZW010019779.1:0-13235 GCA_034211315.2 Aedes japonicus | reverse complement strand
CCCTGCATACAAATTTGCATAGCGGTAGGGATAGTTCTCATGTTTGGTTTAAATTTGTGTTTCGTATATATGGGAACCCCCTTTCCAGAGTGAGGAGAGGTCTCAAATTACCATAAAAACATTTCTTGCCTTCAAAAACTCGCCCATGCCAAATTTCGTTTCATTTGCATCGGGGCCCCCTTTTTAGGACGGGGAGGGTTCTCAAGCTACCATAGAAACATTTCTTGCCTTCAAAAACTCACACATGCTAAATTTGTTTTCTTTTGCTTGATTAGTTCTTGAGTTATGTAGAAATGAGTGTTTCATTTGTATGGGAGCCCTTCTTTCCAGTGAAGGGAGGGGTCTCAAATCATTATAAGCATACAAAATTTCACACCGATCGGTTCAATAGTTTTCGAGGGTCGAGGGTTTTCTATTAGGGTCAGACAGACAGACAGACAGACAGACAGACAGACAGACAGACAGACAGACAGACAGACAGACAGACAGACAGACAGACAGACAGACAGACAGACAGACAGACAGACAGACAGATAGACAGATAGACAGACAGACAGACAGACAGACAGACAGACAGACAGACAGACAGACAGACAGACAGACAGACAGACAGACAGACAGACAGACAGACAGACAGACAGACAGACAGACAGACAGACAGACAGACAAGACAGACAGACAGACAGACAGACAGACAGAAGACAGACAGACAGACAGACAGACAGACAGACAGACAGACAGACAGACAGACAGACAGACAGACAGACAGACAGACAGACAGACAGACAGACAGACAGACAGACAGACAGACAGACAGACAGACAGACAGACAGACAGACAGACAGACAGACAGACAGACAGACAGACAGACAGACAGACAGACAGACAGACAGACAGACAGACAGACAGACAGACAGACAGACAGACAGACAGACAGACAGACAGACAGACAGACAGACAGACAGACAGACAGACAGACAGACAGACAGACAGACAGACAGACAGACAGACAGACAGACAGACAGACAGACAGACAGACAGACAGACAGACAGACAGACAGACAGACAGACAGACAGACAGACAGACAGACAGACAGACAGACAGACAGACAGACAGACAGACAGACAGACAGACAGAGACAGACAGACAGACAGACAGACAGACAGACAGACAGACAGACAGACAGACAGACAGAGACAGACAGACAGACAGACAGACAGGACAGACAGACAGACAGACAGACAGACAGACAGACAGACAGACAGACAGACAGACAGACAGACAGACAGACAGACAGACAGACAGACAGACAGACAGACAGACAGACAGACAGACAGACAGACAGACAGACAGACAGACAGACAGACAGACAGACAGACAGACAGACAGACAGACAGACAGACAGACAGACAGACAGACAGACAGACAGACAGACAGACAGACAGACAGACAGACAGACAGACAGACAGACAGACAGACAGACAGACAGACAGACAGACAGACAGACAGACAGACAGACAGACAGACAGACAGACAGACAGACAGACAGACAGACAGACAGACAGACAGACAGACAGACAGACAGACAGACAAGACAGACAGACAGACAGACAGACAGACAGACAGACAGACAGACAGACAGACAGACAGACAGACAGACAGACAGACAGACAGACAGACAGACAGACAGACAGACAGACAGACAGACAGACAGACAGACAGACAGACAGACAGACAGACAGGGACAGACAGACAGACAGACAGACAGACAGACAGACAGACAGACAGACAGACAGACAGACAGACAGACAGACAGACAGACAGACAGACAGACAGACAGACAGACAGACAGACAGACAGACAGGCAGACAGACAGGCAGACAGACAGACAGACAGACAGACAGACAGACAGACAGACAGACAGACAGACAGACAGACAGACAGACAGACAGACAGACAGACAGACGTCATACCGTCCGTGCGGGCTTTAAGACATCTAGGAGTGATGATCGATGACCTGCGACTATGTAGACTATTCCTGCGAAAAGGCGGCTAAAATGGTCAGTGCGCTTGCAAGGATCATGCCGAACATCGGTGGTCCGAAAGGCAGCAGTAGGCGACTTCTGGCGGCCGTATCATCCTCGATACTGCGGTACGGCATTCCAGCATGGGGAGCCGCGCTCAAAACGAAACGTAACGTCGTCAGAGTCAGTTTGCGTTATCGCCGGGATGATTCCAATCTGTGTTACCCTAGCAGAGGATATCGAATGCTATCAACGGAGAGGAACCAGTATGTGAGGAAGACGGCGAGGCTAGAATCCATGGTCAAATGGCAGCAGGAGTGGGACAACGCGGAGAATGGAAGGTGGACCCACCGGCTCATCCCCAATATGTCGACGTGCGTGAACAGGGAGCATGGAGAGGTGAACTTTTACATAACACAGTTCCTGTCCGGGCACGGATGTTTTCGCCAATACCTGCACCGGTGTGGTCATGCGTCGTCACCTTTCTGCCCTGCGTGTGCCAACGTAGAGGAGACTCCAGAGCACGTGGTGTTCGACTGTCCGAGGTTTACGGAATTGCGAAGGGGAATGCCTGCCCCAAGGCCGGATAATATCGCAGAGCGAATGTGCAACGAGGAAGACACGTGGAACGCGGTAAGCAGAGTTGTGACGCAAATACTGTCGGAGCTACAGCGCAAATGGAGACGGGACCAGCAAACAAGCGCCGGTTCTGAGGAGTATCCAGCGCAGTGAGCAGTGTTCGGCTTCGAGTCGTCGTGGCGCCGGTGAATTTTGTGGTCCCGGGGGGATCAAAGTAAGGAGGATAAGGGATCCTGATTTTCCGGGAGGCACATTTTTAGCAGGTCGGGCAGGAGCCCAACCCTGTTCGCCTGAACATTGTGTGGTGTCTCAGGTGTCTGTCAGATTTTTGATGGCCTTTCAACCCTTGTAAAAAAAAAAAAAAAAAACAGACAGACAGACAGACATAAATCCATTTTTATATATATATAGATTAAAGATTATTTAATCATCACAATTTGTATCAAACACATTTCAAAAAAGATCTTAAGCCGAAGCATCAATTATTGGTTCATTATCCAAATATTAATCAAGAATCTGGGCCTAGCATAGCATAGCATTTCCCGACCATACACAATCCTGGGTTGGCTGTTGACGATGGAAGCGCCAGAAGAGTGCCTTGGGTTTGACAGGCTCTTCATCCGTCGATCTCTTTGCACATTTTGTCATATGGAAGGCACCATACACAGCCAAAAATAGACGATAAGATGCTGGGACCAAAGCTGAATTTTGTCTTCACATCTGCAGCAATGGCCTACTCGAGTTTTTGACGATTGGACGTGACTAATTAGAGCTGTTATGGAGAAAATGGTTAAGTTCATGCGTCTGACAATCAAAGCAAAATCGTTAATTGAATTGTAATTGCCGGAGAGCAATCTTCTGCCAGTCCTTAAAGTGGAAATCGGTTTTGCCTCCAAATTGACAATCAAGAAAGCGAGCGAATTTGCACAAAAAATCGACAAGGACGTTTTGGCATCCCGCAATGGCAGTCGATCTTTTTCTGTGGTTTTTTGAAGAAGCTACTCAAAAAATCTCCATTAACACACCCTTTAACGCGTTACGTCATCTTCATTAACCCTGTCGTAATAACTCACTTCACAAACATAGCTAAAAAGCGTCTGGAGCGGTGTCTGGAAACGTTCGTAGATAAAGACCATCTAAGAGCAGCAGTTGCTGACAAAGTGAAAAGAGAATTAGGGCAGCTGTGCTCGATGCCATATTCAAAGACATTGCAGGCCGTATTCCAGAGTAAAGAACAGCATTTGGACAAATTTTGGCTAGAACTGATTGGTCATTTAAAAAACGAGCTGCCATATTTGACAACATTTGTTAAAAAGGTGCAGCAAGGATTTTCTGTAAATCAAATGTGTGGAGAACCAAACTACAAAAAGTTTGGTAGCTCCGAGAATTGTCTATGTACTGTCAACGACGTTGAAATCACGATGTCTTTGATACAACTTTTTAAACTAAAAGTGAAATCATAAAATCTCCACGTGATTTGTGTAAGACGTAGTGAATTTAATCAGTTCCCTTTCAAAATGTATCCTCACAATTCACGAACTAAATGACAACTCATTTTCTAACCGATTATAAATCTTAATTAGAATAGAAATCCAAATTCACCGAAACATAAATTCAAACCCAATTTAAAATTAAATTAAAACTAAAATTCAAATAACATCCAAATCAAAGTTCATATCTTAATTTAAATCCATACTCAAATTAAAATTTTAATCCATTTGGCTTTGAATTGGATTTATAATTTGATTTGAATTCCATTTTGACTTCAAAAAGGATTCGAGTTTTGATTTGAGTATAGATTATAACTGAAAATTAATTTTTGACTTGAATTTGAATCCTAGAGGGTTTGAGCTGTTTAGTGGAATACTTGTAACTATAATTTAGAAGAAAAATTAGTATTCTCCATTTAATTCCAACTACCTTTGCTTATCTTCGACAGATACGCGTATTTCGTCTACAATGTGCAGACTTCTTCAGTGTCTCGTACTAAGTCGAGTTATTAGTACGAGACACTGAAGAAGTCTGCACATTGTAGACGAAATACGCGTATCTGTCGAAGATAAGCAAAGGTAGTTGGAATTAAATGGAGATTACTAATTTTTCTTCTTATTTATAGTTGAATTTGAAGTCAAAAGTTCTAATCTATACTCATCAAAACTCGAATCCGTCGTGAAGTCAAAATAGAATTCAAATCAAATTACAAATCCAATTCAAAGCCAAATAAAAAAAACCATTTGATTTAAATTGGCTTTTGGATATGGAATCAAGCTTGGATTTGGATCGGGTTTGAGTAAAAAAATCGGGTTTAAGTTGGAAAAAATCGTTTAGGAAACAGTAATTATGTTTAGTCACAGTTGATTTTCTGCACATATATTTGTCATACAAAACACAATGAATCACTACAATCATATTCGATTAATTATTCCGAAATATTAATTCGATGTTGATTTACTTTCAAACACGCTTTATTATAAAATTTGCATCTATTTTGCATCCTCCTGGTGAATATATGTTGGTTTTTCCTATATTGTCATGCTTTATCTCTTAAAACCGACTTCTACGTCACTGATTTTGTATGTGTTATCTAAACATTTATCGTTTATCGTTATCTTACTAATGCCTGTACATAGTAGTAAAATTTCTATCCATTCGTTTCGTATAAATATTTTGATGAGCAAAACATTCAATCAGTCGATCCGCAGATATCCAACGTGTTTATCAAATTCCATTAACCAACCAGAAAAAAAACAGCAACGATGAGTAAGTGCCCATGAGCAATCAGAAAAAAAAGTGTGCCAAACTAACAACCGAAATTTTCCCCACAATCTAGAATATCTGCTACCGCTTATCTTGCTGGGACCAGCATCCACGCAAGCAAGCCTACCCTGCTCGATGGAAAGAACCCTAAAAGTTCCGCTTCCCAGTTCTTCGACCTTATACGTAACTTGCCCGAACGGGGTGACAGTTTTCAAAAAGTGCTCCAATGAATTGACATTTGATTCGAAAACAAACACTTGCCTCCAGATTGGAAACGGTCGCAACAACCGACAGATTGTGGAATGCCCCGAAGATTTCGATCCGGCGGCCCCGGCCTTCATCGCACATCCAACCGACTGCACCCGGTACTTCATATGCGTCCGAGATATCGCACACGAATATCAGTGCCCGCTGGGAACGAAATTCAATCCGAAAATCAACGTGTGCGATGCTGCCGAAAATGTTAACTGCTTTTAATTGGTTCACATAATCCGTTGTGAGTGTATTCGAAATTAAATTGAACAAAAATTTCGATACACCAGATGAATAAAATATGTTTGTGTAATATTTCTTTCGTATTTCTCCAACTGCAAATTTATGGACGAGAACATCACAGTTCAAATAAATAAAAAGGTGTATCTTTAGCAACCGGCTTAACCGAAGTACCGTCACGCAAGCTATTGAGAAAAAACAAGATAATCGGTTTCGAACTATGACCATTGCAATCAAGAAGCATTTGCTTTCATGATTCACCCGTTTGTCTCACTACTGATTCTCATCAGTCCTGACATGGTCGAACATGATTATTCATATGAAGTTTGTTAGTTGTTATATTTTGTTACAGCGTCACGGCGTGTAATGGAATGCATTGTTTAGGCATTCTTTGTATTATAGTTTATTATTATTTTTAAGGCTTTCTACACTTCTTTAGCGAACGTTTTGTTGGTTCTCATCGTGGTATGTGAATTTTAACAGGCGCGTAAAATTTCCCTTCGTTTAAATCGAAGCCAAAAAAACGAACTAGTTAGAGATCGGTTTAGTTACCCTTCGCCAAACCACCCTTCAGGAAATTACATACATTTAGGCGAGTTCTACAAAAATGAAAATTTCACGAATATATGAATATGGAAGATATCTATGACTATAATATACCAAGATTCTCAAAAATATTTCTATCATTATGAAAAGAATCATGTAAACAACATGCCGTTAAATGGAATTTCTAGGTTGTTGACCTTTTTTTAAGGTGATCCGCCTGAAATTTTGTTTTGTTTAAACTGTTAATAAAAAAATATTGCCATTTCCACATACCTTTAATAATTATCTCAGCGTTATTTAAAAGATATACGCCACAGTTAAAATTATCCTTCTGTTGTGCGCATTTTTTGTTTTTTAAAACCCAGGATTGTTCAGGGGGAAAAAACCACATTATTCCTGTCAAATTCATCAACTTTTGAGTTTGCTGTAAGAACAATTGCTGAAAATTTTTTATTTTCAAATTGGAAGGCGTCTGGAGGGAATCGTACAACTCCATACTGCATGGGCCAATATCATTTTCTTGTTTGTTGATCTTAAAATTTAATAAGTAAAAATGGTTTTGAATACACACAGGAATTTCTTCCACAAACCATACAAAACTAAAATGGGCTCAAGTTTGATCATTGAGATACATCAAGATTGTCCTCGGTAAAATATTCCAAGCTATTTCAAGAATGTACCGAGCCCTCAACTCCCACCCTATGCATTTTAGTGAAAAAGGATCGAATTTTCCAAAGAATTATATATTTTTCACAATTTTATTATTCAAATCGGTCCAGTGGTTGCTCTGAAACACGCGCTACACTACTTCAGCGTCACATATATACACACATACACATGCATACACACATACACATGCCCAACCACAGACATTAATTCATTTCACCAATCTGATTCGAATGTTATATCCCACTTGGACCTACCACGGTTCGAAGTAGATTTTAATGCTATCCCTATTCTCTTAAAAAAAGGTTAACAACCTAGAAATTTCGTTTAACGGCATGTTGTTTACATGATTCTTTTCATAATTATAGAAATATTTTCGAGAATCTTGGTATATTATAGTCATAGTTATCTTCCATATTCATATATTCGTGAAATTTTCATTTTTGTAGAATTCGCCTAAAAGTATTAATTTCCTGAAGGGTGGTTTGGCGAAGGGTATCTAAACCAATCTACTAGTTAGCAATCTTTCATCGCTTTACAACAATGTTTGCAATCTTCGATACAGCAAGCTAGATTTAGGCGTTAACTGGCTTAATTTAAATGAAATATTCCAGTGCTAGCGTCATGAACACGACCACATATTGAACTCAATTTGAGAGTCCACTTCACACAGTTGCATGGGAAATAGGACTCAGTTTCATAAAAAAATGAATTACTCATTTTACGAGTGACTCCATTTTTTACGAAGCTGTGTCTTGTCGCTCAGGCAACTGAGTGAAGAGGACTCTCACATTGATTTAAATTTGTGATCGTAAACGATCACGGCGAGCCTTTAAAGCAGGGTTCCCATTGCATCATGCCGTGTCCAGGCTATGGCAAGGAACTCGTTAGGGGAAGGTTAGGACAGTTATCAAATGTAAGCTCTAATTTTTCTGATCAATTTTAAACTTACTCTAATTGTTTTGCAGTTTCAGAAGTTAGTCATTGGCGGAACTAGACAATTAGTCTGGAGGGGGCCTGGAGGGGGCCTGTCCAAAGGTTTTTTTTCGTTTATAGGAATATTAAAAAGAGCGACGAAAGTACCGTCATTGTTGGGGACAGGTTATTTTAATTGATGATTTATCAGTTTTAATCGAATAATTAGGTCTATTCTGCGCTTTGGTGAGTCGAGATCTCTTAAAAAAAATCGAGTGTGGTGAATATATACCTCGTATTATTCTTTGTGGATCAAATAAAGAATGGACTCATTCGATGTTACTGTAGTCACATTACTCGATTCT
Organism: Aedes japonicus; assembly: GCA_034211315.2. NCBI lineage: Eukaryota > Metazoa > Arthropoda > Insecta > Diptera > Culicidae > Aedes > Aedes japonicus. The sequence continues at coordinate 4,890 of JASCZW010019779.1, read as the reverse complement.
CTTAAGCCGTCTCAACTCATCCGAGACGGAGAATAGACCTGAATCTATATAGAGTCAAGTTTGAACTAAAAATCTTAAAACTTAAAAGAACAACATTGAGTCAATACACTTTTTAAATTTAAATCTACATTTGGATTGGTTTGGATAACGCGTTTTAAATTTTCAAAATTGTGTCGGTTGATACTGATTCCTTCACAACTCCGTCCCCAATGCCTAAATTAGTCAGTTTTGAAAATCGGTTCTGCGTCATGGTACTTCTCAGTCATGTTTTTATGCGTCTCATTTCTGAGAAGCTCCACTCGCATCCGGCTGAGTTTATAGGAATGGAAGTTAACCTCTGGAGCAACCTTTATAGATTGGATGTAATATCAACTTTCAGTTCGCAAGGTTTCCAAACCCAAGGAACATTGCTGGTTTTATGATGGTTTTATAGCATTCTTGAAGTCTATCTCATGCTCTTCAGAACCCTTATAAAACCAAAATTGTTACTTGGGAAGTTATATTGAACTTTTTATGGCGCGTTGTTTTATATCTAGAGCATCTGAATAATGGTCTATGAACTCCTGCCAATTTGCCTTATCTTAATGCAATAACCAGTCAGCTGACTCAGCAAATGGCATGTTGTTGAACATCTTCTCCAGATGTCCTACAACATTGTCGATTACCTATTAAAGTAATAAAAATAAAACACAAAATATCTGAACTGCCGGTAATTGCAGCTCAGTCCCATTTGAATTTTAATCAGTTTTTAATTAGCATCATGAATCAGTTTATATATAAGTCTTCGTTGCTATAATTCTCCTAGTGTACGCTTCACTGATCACAGTTCCTCCATTGATTATGATCTCTCCATGAAGCAGGCTATTCATAAGTTCCAGATCAACTTCGACCTATTTTAATTCCCCATATTTTTATTTAACGTGCAGTAGAAGAATTTTCACTGATGGGTTGATTGATCCACTGGTTTTGATGTCTACTATGAATATCCTTCTGGCTTCCGGAAAATTTAGGAACCTTGTTTCGTATATGTTGCTTAACTGGCAGCAATCAATTTCGCTTTGGGGATTATTTCCGACATTTAAGACCATTATTTCATCTTATCGGATAGTCTCAGTTCTATTGAGGCCGGTCGATGAAAACAGTGAGGCACTCATCTTATTTTCTTCAAAAAATAAGGAAGGAGATGTGGGTGTTGGTCGAAAGATCATGTAGGATTATGTTTGTATGGTCCCCTCACATTGCTCAATACCAGGCAATGAGAAGGCAGATTCTCTAGCAAAGGTGGGTGTGCGCACAAGAAGGCGAGATTTTCGATAGAAGAATTTTGCATAATGATCCCTAGTAGCACAGTTGTTACCATTCAGTTCAGATAACATAAATATGACTTGCAAAGTCATAATCAAGTTACTACAACTAATTATGTTCGTAGTGTGCTACTTGGTATTTTTTCCCATTAGTACGTTAATGAATAAACTTCTATCTCCATATTTAGCTTATCGACATTCGTTAGCTTCTGGAACTTTTAATCACTCTGAGGAGTCTATACTCTACAAGTGAAGAGTATATACGTACAAGTGAAAATAATATCGTGAATTCTAAAAGTCGCCTTTAAACAAAGCTCATTATTGTTAAACCTTCTTGAATAATAAAATGAAAATACGTACATACAAAAGTGTTTCAAAACTTATGTTTCAACTTAACAGGCTCTACATTTTATTGTCGCTTTTATTTTAGTTATGAGTCTTAGGGTTTTAATATTAATAAAATTAAATTATTAGAATTCAGAACTATCTTAGGCTAAAGCGTAGGACTTTTGTTAAGCAGTATTTTGAAGCAAACGCATTATATAAAAAATATAATTAGTTATTCAAAACAAGCTGTTAAGAGAATCAGCAAACAATTCTTTACCGGGTTCCTCTAGGAGGTTGTTGAGTAAACAACGACGAGAAAAACATTACTAGTAAAAATGAGAAGCTATGTTTTCAAAAACTCCAAATTGGATATTGGTTTCCATCACATGTGGTCTGTAGAGAGTGTAAAAACAGAGATTTCGCATTGCTAGAACCATTATGTGCCTTTAGCGGTATTTGAGCACGATCAAGCGCATACATTTTTGCCAGTCAGTGTGGCGGATCCGTGACCTTTCGGCATGGTGATGTGTGTCAAAAGCGTGTGCGTTTGCTTCGAAATACTGCTTAACAAAGCCCTACCTTCAATTTCATAACCTGCCGAACTCTCTCGGACCTATCGATACTTTCTCTTCACATCTTTGATTCTTGCAAAATTGCTGTTCACTACTGGGATCCCATGACGTTGAGAAGATATTACCAATTTCAAAACATTTTAACAGACGCAAACTCCGAGCGAAGTGATGTAATGTTTGTATTTGTATTTGAATTTGTCTTTGATTCATCGGACTTTGTGTAGTACCTACATCTAATAAAAGTCAACGTTAAAAGAGGTTCAGCAAGCGGTGACGAAATCTTGAGGCGGACATGTTGAAATCAAATTCGTCGGATTCTACGTTGAAACGGCGGATCATGGCAAACAATCGAACTATTTGCAGCATGATTATGCATAAGCATATAGACTGATTCTCGACAGCAACTCAGGAATATCATATTCAGATAAAAGACGCTTGGCTAGGAATACAGATTGCGCGACATTCCTTCGTTTAGCCAGAGTATCCAGCCCTAGTAGACGACAGCGATCGACGATCGAGGCAAGTTTAACGGGTCACTCCATGGAAGGTGGCGCAAAGCATATCTTACAAATCTGCGTTGGACAGCTTCAAACCGCGCACTCCATACAGCCTGGTAGGGGTTCCATACAGCAGATGCAAACTCAAGAATAGAGCGTACCAGCGAGCAGTAAAGAGATTTGAAACACAGCGTATCACGAAACTCATTGGCGATTTTGAACATGAACCCAAGCTGGTGATTGGCTTTATCAATGGTACCTGAGAAGTGGCGAGTAAAGGTTATCATCCAAAAGGTAAAGGTTTTCATCCAATACAACTCCGAGGTCTTTAACATGATCAACCCGTTGAAGTGGAGATCCAGCAATACTATAATCAAACCGGATAGCATTATTCGTTCGACCAAAACTTATTACGCAACATTTTGAGATGCTCAGAACCATCATATTTCGCTCGCACCAATTACTGAATATTTCAAGAAGTTTCTGTAGTTCATAGCAGTCTGCTCGGCTTGGAACAACTAGATACATTTTAAGGTCGTCTGCAAACAACAACAGAAAACCTCCATTAAGCAATACGAAGGAAACATCGTTTATGAAAAGCAAGAACAGCAATGGTCCAAGGGTGCTTCCTTGGGGAACTCCGGAATGGTTCGAAAAATAGTCCGATGAATTGTTTCCAATACTGACAGATACTTGACGTTGTACAAGATAAGACCGAAGCCATCTGTAGAAAGCAATGGAACAACAAATTTTCTCCGGTTTGCAAGCAGTAAGTCATGGTTAACTTTATCGAAGGCAGATTTGAGATCGGTATAAACAGCATCGACTTGAAGTTTTTTACATGCGTTCTCCATGCGAAACGACGTAAAGTTGATAAGATTCGTTTCAACAGAGCGGCCGGGATAAAAGCCGTTTTGATAGGGGCTAGTGTAATTCTTGCAGGTAGTACAAAATTTGTCGTTTATCAGCGACTCAAATACTTTTGATTCCACACCGAGTAAAGTAATGCCACGGTAATTTCTTATATCGCTTTTGCCTCCATTCTTGAAAACTGGAACTTCCGATGCATTGGAAATTTGGATTGCTGGAGTGATAAGTTGAATAGCCGAGAAAGTGAAGTAGCTAAAATGTCAAGGCATTTTTCAACACAGCAGAAGGAATCACGCTAGGTCCAGGATTAAAGGACAATTTGGTCTTGCGTATCACCGAAAGAACCACCTGACCGTCGACAGCAAAGACATCCATGTTAATCACATCGCTGGGTACTTCCCGCACAGCACTTTCCTTCCTCTTAAAGTTCTCGAACGACCAAAATTTCTTCGGATGGCGTCGAAGATTTTCCTGTGTGCGATGTACATAATATTTGTAGAGGAGTTTGTCATAGCGCCGATATTCATTGCTGGCGCGATTAAAATCCAATTTGGTAGAGGCACATCGTCGAATGGCAAACGCGCGAAGAGCTCCTAGCGCGCACTTGTTTCATGTTGCGTAGAAGAGCATTAGTCCACGATGGTTTTCCATTGGCACGGTACAGCTGCCAAACATCCACGCAGTAAACAGTTGACGGTCAACAGCTGATTCAATATCAAGGCATCCAAACATTCCAATCGATACGATAAGCCAACGGATATGTACCAATTTTTCATCCTTGTTCAGTGGGTGAAGTGGAGAATAGGTTTGGCACTTCTCTTTCAGAAATAGTTACTCGTTCAAACTATTTCTGAAGGTAGCAAAGTACAAACGCAACTTAAACTGGAAAAAACCCTGCAATACCATAGAGATTCTGAATAGTGTTTCATTTCAAATTAGAAATATATTAGAGAAAATCCTGGAGGGCTACAGAATTCTGGAGGGGCCTGGCCCTCTAGGCACCCCCAGTAGTTACGCCAATGAAGTTAGTGGTTCCATATCTCAGCTCTCTTGGTGGGATTTTGGCGGCCTGGCGAGAGCCGTTTTCTGTTGGCTGAGTTGAGAAGATGCTATTGAAAACTAATGATTATATTTCCACGTTGGTGTCTGGCGCAACAATTGAGGCTCGATCCTTTTGTAAAATTTGATTCGCATTGCCATGGTTGATACCTCCTTCCTGTCATACAATGTTACCTGATGCCGTTGTATAAAACGGGCCTGGCATGGCGAACAGCTATCATCACATTTGTTAGCGAAGCGGGCGTCAAGTTCAGACCGCTT
>JASCZW010019778.1:0-13242 GCA_034211315.2 Aedes japonicus | reverse complement strand
AACAATGAATAGCTCAATATGTTCTAATCAATTTTGACAGTACATATTGTGTTTTTGGGTAAGTGAACAGTAAGTGAACACTCAGCAAAGACAGTGGCCTCTTAAGGTGAAACTGGAGTCCTTCTGCCATATGATTTGTAGGTTAGGTTAATTGTCACTTCACGATTTTTGAGACAAACAACGCTGAAATTGTTGAGGCTGACATTGCTGAAATTGGATGCTCAAATTTAGCAAACGATTCTTGAAAATTTCACGCCTGAAGTCATAATAGTATTTGAAGATTGTGCTCAGAAAACTTCGAAGTGATAGAGACTTGATCCCGTGTGTTCTTTAGTCCTCAACGGAGACCACTTTTTATTATAAAATATTTATTTGTACAGGCTCAATCCAATCAACTTTACAGAGACGAATTTTCATATTTATATACATCATTTATCTTAAAACTAACATTTGGGTCCTTAACGAAAAATTCCTTGACCAGACCGGGAATCGAGCCCAGGTACCTCTAGCTTGGCCTTGCTTTGTAGCCGCACCTAGCTAAGGAAGCTAAAGAGCTAAGGAAGACCGATGACCCCTGATGCACATGATGCAGTTTCTATTATTTTAGCAAGATGTTTGACCATACTGAAATTCCTCAGTTCGTTTTAAAATGGAAAGAAATAGGATTTTGCGTTACTTCAATTTCAAACTGTTTCGATTTACATCACAATTTCTTGCAGCTATTAATTTTTAAACAACTCTGTTATCAAAAACACAATGTTGAATAATTAACGTTAAATGTATCGATCAACGACTCAGGCTTCAAAAAGACCACAACAACAATTGACGTCCGGGCTCAGCCAGCAAAATGAAAAAATATTAAAGATTTTCGATAAAGCAACACCTTGCACCGCATCGCGACCCATCTTGCTGCGGATACCTTGCTACAGAACGCAGGGAAAGTTTGCGCATTCAGCGTTAACGAACGGAATGAAAAAAAAAGACAGCACACTTTACACTATGTGTAGGAAATGATTATAAATTTCCACCATAACCGATTCGCGGCTTCCTTCCTTCCAGCGTTGCCGAATGTCCTGATTTTTTGGGCTCTAAAATAAAAATTTTAAACACAATTTCCAATGCACAATGCATTTCCGAGTTAAAATTTTCAGTAGTTTGAACGCTCTCAATATCGTTTCGTGCTTAAAAGTTTAACCTGCTCTGATGAAAGCACTCGGTTTCTCACCCGTCTGGTTCACTCCGTTTGCTACAAGAGCTGCCAAATTAGGTATTTCTAAGCTTCTTCCATTTGAACCGGTCATCCACCGCAGACTGGTACTGCTGGACCCGTGAAATATTCCTGTCCCGACAACTGCTTGGAATCCGCTTTGATATAGATCTCAGCACCGGCATTTCATTAGCAGCTTCGTGTAGAGTTTCCGGGCACGCGTTTTGGCAACACAATTCGTCCTTATTTGTGAAGTTTTGCACATTGTACGTTTTCAATCCGGATAATTTCTTGGCCCTCTGGACGAAACTTTACGAAACATTAAGTTTTTTGCCAACTCCCGCGTCCAAATGTTCGGATTCCACTTGAAATGAACAAACGGTGCTCTCTCGGTTGATTTGCGCGTTGTCATCAATTTCTGGAAACTATGGAGGACCCCTGAGACGGTCGAATTATTTTACGAGGGAAGTCTGATAAGCACTTAGCCTACAAAAAGAAAAACAAAAAATTGGAAGTGAGGATTTATTTCTCATCATAGTCTCATTTTAGCTCGATGCACCTAACCCAGCGATGCTCGATTTTCCTCAACCCGTCTGAAAAATACGTTTTCTCAAGGTCAACTGTCAAGGCACAGTAGGCTTATGTGGACCTCCTCATTCGACTCAAATTTCTGCCCGCCAAGTGACTTTTCAAGCTTGGAAATAGAACGGCAAAATCTGATGAAGATGGGGCAGCATTTTGTAGCCCAATTCGACAAATTCGGCCGTGGTGATGGTTGTGGTGTTAGCCTGTGCGTTGTCATGGTTTATGTGGTGGTTTCATGGTGCACTGTTTTCTTCGCCAAATGGAGCCATTTTTTGCAATTCAGCGTCGATTCGGCCCAATAATACGGTAATACGGGGATAACTTAAAAAGGAGAATGATTTTCACTATCTCATACCAAACCACAATCGTGCCCAGAGAAAAGAGAGATGATGTGAATCAATGCTCTCTGTCTCTCCAGCATAATCGCATGTTTTTTTTTGTTCCAACTTGTTCAGTTGTGTTCAAAATGCCGTCGAAGCAAGAAGCATTACGCGAGCGGATTGTACATTTCAATCAAACGAACATAAATCACGGGAGCAAGTTCACTGTGAACCATTTTAAAATCGTTTCAACCATCTATCGTATTCTGGCATCCACAGGAGCAGCTCGTAGGAACGGTAGTGGGAGACCGGCTAAAATAATGGACAAGAAAGGACTTAGATTGCTCCATAGTACTTTTAACAACAAGGATTCGATTAGTCAATCTTATGCAGCAAAAAAAATCAAGACTACGCTGCAAGACGTTGAAGAAGATAGGAATAATCTGCCACAAGAAATCAAAAGCACTAGAAACACAGAGCAACATATATCCCCGTGAATCCCAATGGGCTGACATTTCAAATGTAAATAAATTTCGAGGGAGCTTTCGATCATATTTTGATTGGCATATTTAATTGTGCAGTACATAAATTAAATTATATATTTATGGTTTTCATAAATCCTAGAGAGTTTGAACTGTTTGGTTTTTATGTTATTGCGATGTAGCAGACTGTGCCCTCCCATTATGATAAATATTTGACTCAGTGTGTATGGGATTACGACTCAATTTCGTACAAATCTCCAGTGATTCATGTGAAGGGCCTAAAAGCCATTTGAAAACAATTACTTTAAATGTCGATTTCTCTTGAATCATAAATCGACTCAAGCCGAGTTATTAGTACGAGACACTGAAGAAGTCTGCACATTGTAGACGAAATACGTGTATCTGTCGAAGATAAGCAAACGTAGTTGGAATTAAATGGAGAATACTAATTTTTCTTCTAATTAGTAGAAGTTTGATGGATGCCCGAATCTTCGCCCACACCTACCTGACATCAAAAGATCAAACGATACAAATAAATTGTTTCCACAAAAATATTTATTTGCTTCCTGGAATCCGGGATTACCCACTATCGCAAAAAAAAACATATCATCCTTTGTATATTTGATAATACTCTTCCTTTGTGCCACAAAGTTCTCATTTCCTCGAGTTAACCGGTAGAGTTGCTTGAAGTTCGCATCGTCTCCTTCTTGTCGTGCTTTAAAAATATTCGCTTAATGATCAAAACTTTGATAAACACTGTTTATGTCAAGTACCATAGGTAATGGTAAATTTACAAAATCTCCCATGTACATTTTATGTTGTTTCTTGCATGTAACACATGATTTTATTAGTTCTATTTCAGTAGAGTTAGCTTTACTTCTGTGGCTTCAGTATTTCTGGATATTAAGGGCGCATTTGATTCAGTTTCCATAGATATACTGGCAAATAGCCTGCACAGTAATGTTTTACCAGGAATTTTAAATAATTTTTTGTATAATTTACTGTCAGAAACACAAATGACCTTCAATCTAGGCCAACTGACAACTTCCAGAATTAGCTACATGGGCTTACCCCAAGGCTCATGTTTGAGTCCCTTGCTTTATAATTTATATGTTAAAGATATTGATAACTGCTTGAAAATAGATGCACGCTATGACAACTTGCCGGTGATCTCTTTTAGAGGTCCACATGCAAAAATCTTGCAACGACCATTGCAAAATTCCCTAAGCTATAATTCTCCTAGTGTACGCTTCACTTATCACAGTTCCTCCATTGATTATGATCTCTCCATGAAACACGCTATTCAAGGAGTTCCAGATCAACTTCGACCTACTTTAATTCTCCATATTTTTATTGAAAAGTACCAACATGTCGATTGTAATAGAAGAATTTTCACTGATGGGTCGCGCATTGATGGATCCACTGATTTCGGTGTTTACAATGAATACTCATCCGCCTTCCGGAAACTTCAGGAACCTTGTTTTGTATATGTTGTTGAGCTGGCAGCAATCAATTTCGAATTGGGGATAATTTCCGAAATGCCCATAGACCATTATTTCATCTTCTCAGATAGCCTCAGTTCTATTGAGGCCCTGCATTCGATGAAAACAGTCAGGCACTCATCTTACTTTCTTTCAAAAATAAGGGAGCAGATGTGTGCCTTTCTGTGAGTCCCCTCACATTGCTCAATTCCAGGCAATGAGAAGGCGGACTCTCTAGCAAAGATGAGCGCACAAGCAGGGGAGATTTTTGAAAGAAGAATTTCACATGATGAGTTTTTTCCCATTAAAAGGTGTCCACAGTTAAATTGCATCACTTCAAACTCGTCCCCAAAAACAAGTCTCTCAACCGATTATCATGAAATATTCAGGGAAAAAATACAATGTAAAAACTGGACTCGGAAAAAATGAGACACACAAAAATGATCACCAAAAATTCATCTTAAATCGGATACTTCTCAAATTTTAAGGTATTCAATAACTATATATTAGCTATATTTTAGCATAATTCATTTATTGAAAAGCTGAATGCTGAATGCTCGTACATTTCTCTTAACACTGCTCATGAGATCTTGGGCGAGGCTTTGTCCATCTTCCTTACACAATTTCTCCCAGTTTTTCTTCAAGACTTCATCGGTTTTGAATGTTTTTTCCGCTTTTTTACAACTTCTTCTTCATTATCGCCCAAAACTTTTCGTAGCCCTACCCGTTTCATGGTCTGCTGGACGAACCACTTCGACGAATTGACCTTTTTGGCCACGTCTCGGGTGGAAAGGTTCGGGTTATTCTTAAAGTACTGCATTATCTTCCACGCCTTCTCTGGGTATTCCGTTTTTGGTTTTCGGCCGCTTCCAACGCGCCCCTCGATCGTTTTCGTCTCCTGGAACATCTTCACAACGCGGGACACAGTGGAATGATGGATTCCAAGCCTTTTGTCGATCCATCTGTGCGACTGACCATGATTATCGATCACCGTTCGAATGCATCTTGAAAACTACTTGACAGATCGCGATAAAATTTTTCACACATAAACATAACACATTAAACACTTTAGTATTACTCAAAATTTCATTAATTTTTACTCTCGCGATAAAAAGTTACATCCAAAACAAAGTGTCGCATTTTTTCCGAGTCCAATCTCTATTAACGTTGAACTACGTTTCCCTTTCTCACGCAGTTTGGCATTGCCCGGATAATGATGCCTCCAGAGCACGACTATTGGATACCCGTGTGGCCCGAGGTAAACAACCCTTCCGCGAGGTAAGAGATGTTTCGGGGTTGCGTGATCTTCTCTACATGCAAGCGATTTACGAATTCCTTTGTTTGTCTGATCTAAGAGTGTAACGTCATCAACCCCCTTTCTTCTACTTTAATAATGTTCCTGTCATTGTGTCCCAGCAAGCTGTGGTCACCCATCTGCTGCTAAGATCCTGAAAGGGACTACAGGGACCGAGGATTTGGTAGATTTCACAACCATGAGCAGCAACTGATACCTGAAATAAGTTACCTGCCTAGTCCCTTCCAAACGATAATGACACCCATTAAATTCGAGCAGGCCACGAGTAATTACCCGTTTACTCAAATAAAAATATAAAACATTATCAATTCCAATATTGAATACCGGCTTCGTAAAGTGTTACACACGCCTGAGCCTAACAAATAAACGAACTGATTAAAAAAAATGTACTCAAAAATTGAGTAAAATGAAACAGGAATGTACGCATTTGAACAAAGTAAAGCTTCTACACCCAAAATAAAAAAGCAAGATTGTAATGCAATTTCGCATGCTTTGGTTTCATTTCTCGTAATGGATCGTAACTTGGAGAAAAAATGCAACATTGGTTGTGGGCAAAAAAGCAACACATCAATTCGCTTAGAAAAATTCACTGTATGCGTGACGTCGTGCAGTTGATTAGTGGTAGTAAATTCAAAGGCTCACAAAAAAAAAGATCTTGATCCGCAACTGAGATTCAAACCGCGTCGAGGCACTAAGCACACAGCGATAACCGCTTGCACACACTTGCATGGCTTTGTTTATACCATAAAAAAGATTCGTGGATCATGATGGGCAAAATTGCCTTTTCAGAATCATGCGGATTTCTCAAGATATGATTGCAAAAACTGCAATTGCATTTTTTTGCTACAATTTCAACTTTTTGGGTGATACTCACTTTATTCATATATGACCTATTGTCTCCTGCTCGAGCTAATTGCGGATAAATAAAAACAACTACAACCCTGCTTCCATCCTCCAAAGCACTCGTCAGGTCCTGTAAACAAGCTCGTTCCAGCAGCGGTAAGTTCCGTCTCAGCTGTTTTTAACAGCTATATCGGTAATCAACTATATTTTATTGGCGAGATTCTGCAGGTCCGGTGTTATGGCAGCGGAACTGAATCACACTCAAGACGCACGCTGAGCCTCACCGCCCGGAATGGAGGGCAAAAGACGAAATATATTTATATTTAATAACGCTTTATTTATTGGTTTATAATCAGATTGTTTAAATATTAGTGCAGCCTCATAAATTTGATGCACCATCTGGACTCAGTTTGGGCTGATTTTCGCTCGTTACCGGGGAGGTTGAACTGTTTCTCGCGCCAAGCAAACCCCTTTGACCTTCACACCAGCTCGGTATTTAGCAGGCGGAACACTTGGCATTCTCCCCGGATGGGAACGGGGAAAGACGAAAGTGCGTCGCAGGCCGAACCTTGAACCAAAAGTCGACAAATTGAAGGCTATCGCACCGGTATGAAACATTTGAATCGACTTCTCTTCGCTGATTGATTGAACGATGAAACTACCGGGTATGAGCTATGCAACAGACCAAAGCGGCAGAGTTCACCCCATCCCTGGCTGGCTGGCTGGCTGGCTTAAACGCTCACTTTGGGAACGCAAAATGACGATGGCGTCTAATCATTCGGTCCATGAGATGAGAGGGCGGTGCGCAGTGCGAATCATTACCCGGACAGACCCTCTGTCTGGAGTTGCCACCATCAGTCACGGGGAGGGTTGTATCATCTAAATAAATCGACGCCGATTAGAGCCCGTCCGATCCGCTGGTTGAACCATGAATCGTTTAATGGGGTGCCTCTTTAAGGTGGTTTGAATTTAGTTATCATACACGAAATTAATTATATGGAATTATCGCTTCAAGTGGTCGATTCGCTCTAGATGGGTGATTTATTTCAATGCCGCAAACCCGTCAATGGAGGTCCGTGTCTTCGGGAGCTGATTGTGATTGTGTGCATTGGGATGGAAGTGGGCTGTGGATTAGTTTGTTTGACTGTTGGAATGTTACGTTGATGTCCGATTTATTGAATACCGACATTTGACCTAACCTGGGAAGATTGAGTTGAACAACGCCTCATGACGAGGATGTTTTGGGTATTATATAAATTTGAAATCACCTCTTAGCCAAACTTCTTCATTATCTGGATATACCAAAATGATGTGCTTGCTTAGTATATGTTTCTGATACGGTTAAGAACTCTCAGATCCACAGGTTCAATTTCAACTGCTATGGCAGGCAAACGGTGGCAGTGCGGTAAAACCTCAAGCTCAATTGAAAAGAATCGATGAAATTGAGAATGACCACCTTTGATTATCACCACACCATAGTAAGTTCATTTGAACTTGGTAAACATATTCGATTGAACCATCGAAGACTTCATTTTCAATTGAGAAGTATACTGACACTCAATTGAACTAACTCGCCTACTTCCAGCAGTTGAACATAACGCCTTCAAATTACACGTCGACTTGCGGCAGTGTTCCGTGATTTGATTTCATTCGCTGTCAAACAAACAAGAATGAACATAACTCTTCACACATTAATGCTTTAACATCAGTGTCTGACGATGTAAACTGTCTTTTTTTCACTCCTAGGTAACAGTACTGAAGAGAAGAGATACGCGCATCAGTGCAGATGTTCTTACTTAAATCGATATAATTACTTATAAACTTTCAACTAGAAATAATTTTCTCGACACATTCAATGAGCTTATATGTTTTGCAACAAAATTCCGAGGAAGGTCAAATGATAATTTGAATTGTTAAGCATACATTATATAATAGAGGGACATAAAGCTTGCTTCAGATAGAATTGGAACATAAAAACAATTGCCTCGTATTTGTTATTTATTATTGAATTCAAGATCTTTTTTATACAAATGTAGCGTTTTCTTCATACTTTTAAGAAAAACACGGCTAAAATTATTCATCACGGTTTCGAAGGAATTCTCGAATTTTTCCTGCAATACGGCTCATTAGGCGGCGCACACCTTCTTCGTCCATCGTTTTAGCTATCTTATTCCACCAGGTCTTCATCTGATTGATGTCTTTGACAACCTTTCCTCGCCTTGAGTCTCCTCTTCATGATTGCCCAGTATTTCTCAATAGGTGGAATCTGGGGCAGTTGGTGGATTAAGGTTTTTCGGAACAACCTGACCCCTTTCTCTGCATACCATTCTTGAACGACTTTGCTGTACAGACGGCGTGCCAAATCTGGCCAAAACATTACGGGATGGTCGGGATCGAATGAACGGCGAAATTCGTTTTTGAGACGCTCTGTGGGTATAGTTCCGACGTCATTGTCTTATTTGAAACGAAACTTTCGTTTTTTTGCCACAGCTGCAAATGCCCTGCCAAATCATGAATTTCGTGAAATTTGTTGCAAACGAATTTAAATTTGGCTGGAACATCCTCGCCGTTGCCAAGTAAAATTTTTGACCTGAGATTGCCCGAAGTCAGCCTTCGACATAGGTTTCATCGTCCAGCAGAAGACACCCGTCGAACTTGGTCAGCACCTGGTCAAAAGCTTCCGAGCACGGATTTTGGCCACACTATTCTGTTTTATGTCCGATTTGGCTGTTTACTAGCTCGATCGACTTGATTCCTTCCCGGAGTCGAGTTCTCCTCACGGTACTCATGGGCAGCACCGAATTTTCTGGCCAAATCACGGTCCGACAGATTGGGATTCCTCTTAATCGTCTTCAAAATCTTACCACGCAGTTTGGCTTTGTGTACAAATTACGTAACGGCCGTAGTGGGGGGAGGGCGGTTGAGCAACCGTTATCATTGTGACATATGAGGGAGGGAGGTTTAAAATCGTTACGTAACTAAATAACCAATTTGGAAAAATAAATAAAAGTGAATGACCAATTTGCATCAATTAAATTTCCTGTAAAAGCAAGCAAAGTAGCAAATAGCAAGTAGAAAAGCCTTTGAGGTGGTGGGTTCATCCAGTGCCTTGACCTACTCGTAGTGGGATGTTAGGCAGTTTCGTTGCAGAAAACAACGAATAGATTTGTTAGTCCTACCTTCGATCGTAATGTAAACGAAAATTATTTTCAGTACTATTTAAATGTGGTCTACACAACGAACTGGTATCTTATGACGATTTGAATCATCAATCAGCGCAATTTTCCATAAATCGTACATCTACACGCTGAGAAATATATTGTTCGGTATAGATTCAACAAATTTTATCGGCTTACCCATAATATTTATTTATTTTGAACACCGATTTAATTTTTGAACCATTTTTGTTTTGTTTTTAAAAGCGCTGCGAAGGAGGTTTCTATTGCAAACAAAAAGCATTTATTGTAGAATAACAAAATAAGCTTTTTGGAAACAATGCACCTTTGCATTGATTCGACCAAACCGGTTGAATTGAAAAAAATTATCAATAATGATTTCTGTTAGAAATATTAATTGACTAATAATATTGGATTCCATACGAAATTTTATTGTTTCAAATATATGATTGCATTAAACTAAAACAATGTGTGGTTTTATTTAAAACACAAGAAATGTTGATTCTAAACATTGCATTCAATCACCCAATATTCCTTTGCGTGTAGCCTACATCAAATGAAATGGTTGCTGCGTTTGTTGTTCTATGCTTCTGCCATCATGAATTAGTAGCCGTTCATAGCGCGCCCTTATTCATGCACTGCCCGGACTCAAAGGAAAACTCTGAATAGTACCCATATAAAAAATATATTTAGTAATAATTAGATTTTAATAACTGCAATAGGTCAATATTATGCATTGCATAAAATGCTGTTGATTTAAGGAATATGAATAACATATTTTTGTGATACTTAAATAATTTAAAGACATTTGAGTAAACTTTTGAACTAATATTTGTAACAGCTTTTTAAAACATTAATTAACCTGAATAAATGCAGTGCAATGTTTTTCGTAATCTTTATATTAATTTTAAGATACTGAAATGAAATTAATTGAATGATGTTTGCAATCTTTACTAATTTCAAGTATATTAAAATTAAACATAAAAACAACAACAATAACAGCATTTGTGCTGATTTTATCACAACTGAGAAATAGGCGGGGGGTCATGAGCGTTACGTAATTAAAGGGGGAGTCTGGTCACGCCGTTACTTATTGTTACATAGGGGAGAGGGGTCCAAAATCCCGGTTTTTTGCGTTACGTAATTTGTGCACAAAGCCTTTCCGCTCGACAGTTCCACTCCAACGATCGGCTTGAGGCTTCCGAATCGCCGTCAATGTTTCCTTATACCGTTTGATAACGCACCATACGGTATTTCTGGGCAATTTCAGCTCGTTTAGCTAGCCTAGATGCAGACCACAATGGATTTTCCAAATAACTGTGCACAATTTTTTCCCATCTTGCGGCTTCCATGTTGATTGTTTACAAAGTACAGTCGATTTACGGAATGTCAAAAATACTTACGTGAAGCTGACAAAATTCGACACGTGGGCGCCAAGAACTTCCACCAGGAGCGCCACAATATGAGCAAAAGTTTGTTCCAATTCTAAATGAAGCAAGTCTTATGATCTGCCGAGAACATTTAAAAGTGTCTCGACTTCCTGGGCATTGAAACATTGCAGTTTGATGCAATATGCAGATTCATGTATTGGTATTGTCATCGAACGCTTTCATTTGCTAACTGTGGATATTTAAATAGAGTACCAATCAGAGACTTTGAAAATAATCTTATTGCTAAAATCATTAAGTTTATCATTATTATCATTATCATTTATCATTAAAAATCATATTGAAAAAAGTATTAAGTTTGGAAACAATGGGTTGACTATAGGTATGGGGTCGTACATTTATTAGTTAAAGCGTTTTATACAATTTCGCAACCCCCGATTTTACTCTTAGAAGCAACTGTGGCGTTGCGGTGAGTGGACCATCTTTTATGTAATTAAGTGGATTCTTGTTATATGGACGAACTGTTAGTTTTAGCGAATAAAAAGTTTCAAATTCAGAACGTAGAAACGTGTCAAAGGTGATGCGTTAGGAATCTAACAGCTACACGAATCATTCATTATTAATATAGGTTTAGTGTCAGAGCGATAAATTCTGAAAGAAAAAGTCCAAGGTATGCGTTCCTAATTAATTCTTTTTATCAGAAACAAACACAGTCATTTCAGTAAATAAATACATATATAAAATCAGTTGATTGCTAGCAGGTGTTTATTTTTTTTAATACATACATTGAATGAACGATGAAGGAATGAAATGCAAAAATTAAAGTTAGTAATTAAGAAGAAACAATAGTAAATAATCGGTCATCGCCTTTCATACGACATAAGTTCTCATGCGTGTATCATTCCCACTGTCACAGTCTAGGAATGACTTGTTCATAAACCCGTTTGTTCAGTTTTTATCAGAAGCTGACGTTTTCAAGGGTATCTTCGCCCAATGTGGACCGGATGAGGTGAAAAACGAGTGCTAAGGCACTCAACGCCCTCTCAACCATCGATTGATTGGCTGCTGGCACAGACATTGGCGGCAGCAGGCAACAGGGACAAGAGTGCCGTCAACGGCGATCTCGCTCATAGCGTTTCATCCAGTGTCTTTCAAACATTGAATGATGCAGGTTGGCGTTGGTTCTGCTTCAAGCGATTTAAGCTGCAGGTTGAAATGTCGAACTTGAACAACATGGCGTGAAGCCAGAGTACCACCGGAACATTTCGGTGATAAAATCATCATCTTCTCATTGCCTCCGTCGTTTCCAGCTACCTAAGGCAGTAGTTTTAGCAGGTATCCGTGTCCAGCCGTTTGATACGATCCTAACGTTTGGAAATAAATGAACAGAATCTCTGAAAAATGAAAAATGATGTATGATGTACGATATGTACTACCACCCATTGTAGCACGGAAACTAAGTCCGACAGCAGTGAGCTCTCGCTGTTAGACTTGATCAAGCTTAATAACCACTGATTATCCTAATCATGCCATTGTATGAAGGGCCCAAAAGGGGTTGCAGATCGATAGGCAACATCACTTATACGTATCCACAGGGATATAAAGAATCTCCTTCCAACAACAAGATTGGACAATTGGTCAAAAGTAGCAAGCAATCTCAACATGAGGTGATGCCCCAATGGGCGGGGAGAGAAGAGCCCGCCCTCTATTCACAAACTGTCAACAATGGGGAGTTGGCATTTCCACTCTCCCCATCCAGAGTGCTTCAATTTCGGCGCCCGATGGTCCCTCCTCTCCCATTCCCAAGTGAAATATTTATATAATAGTGTATGTATTTATGTAAATGAAAAAATACTGTAATAACTCGGTATCTATTATTATGATCTCCTTGTGATCCTGAAATGTAAGAATGTTAAAAGTGTTAAAGTGTAGAGTTCTGTGGTTTCACGTTATGCAAGTTTTTGTTTGTTTTCAGCGATAGCAGTAATTTTAAAATCTGATTTGAGGTATCTCAAAAAGTTTTTGTTAAATTATACAAAAAAATATTATTATACATTTTAATTTTACTGTTGCCATGGTCACTATTTGCTGCTTGGATGTTGATTTTATAACAGCAATTTCTTTTTTTTTACAATATATAATTATTGCTCGTGTAAGGGAGTTAAAGATAAAATGGAAAAACAACAAACAACAACAACAACAACAATAAAACAACAAGAAATTTTTAAATCATCTAAGATGTAAATCAATAAATACCAGATCAAATATAATGATATTGTAGTTATGATACAGACACATTGATACTATCCGAATGGCAACAGCTCAGATTTGGAAACAGGTCATTTGGTAAACAAATTTAAAAATACATTAGGTAATAAGGCAAAAGTCATCATAGATCTGTCGCAGCTTTCGTTCAACCAGATACTTCTAGATCATAATGATAAT
>JASCZW010019777.1:0-13237 GCA_034211315.2 Aedes japonicus | reverse complement strand
AAACAATTTTCATCAACAGATTCAGACATCCTCTATTTTCAAACAAAAACTCAACTTTTTTAACTTTCAATTTGCTCAACTACATTGTACAAACTATTCAACTACTGGGACCAATAACTGCAACAAGCAAGTTGAACCCTCTAAAGAGAGCAATCAATGCTCATACATTTAAAGCTACTTTTGAAGGATTTGGTGAAATTAGAGTCCTTCGAAGCCATTTGTGCCTTTTGGCAACTTTATGCTTCTATTGATTCCCAAGCTTATCGTTTTAGCACCACCCGGGGAATACTTGGTCCTACATCCAATGATTTCGTTATCTCCAATCCGTTCAACCAATCGCAATGTTTTATGATATAGTGGGCGGAATATTATAATTTGAGATAACTCAATGCAGACGACTTCCAAATTTGGCAGATCGACAGGCAATTGGTGGATAACCACCTGGTAGCTTATGGCAATTTGCTTAGAGGTGGACCGGAAGGTGGGACAAGCTACATCCCCCTGATGACAGCAGCTAGAGTTTCCCTTAGGAAAGAAAGCTTCTCAGCTCTTTGAATATGATGGGCACAATTCTCATTAAATTATAAATAAATTAAATTAAAGGAATAAAAGGGAAAGAGCTCACCGAATCTCACATTGTCTCGACGACCTACATCTGAACCACAGCGATTAGCATCCAAAGTTCGTCCGTCAAGCTTCCCAGATAAATTGAGCTTACCCTTGTAGAACCATCAGACTGAGCTCGCAGTCCCTTGTCGCACAGTTTTATCAGGCGCTTCAGTAAGCCGTTTAGTTTCGGACATTCAGAGTCACACACACTTTAGTAACAGAAACAGTTTAATCACCACTACCTGTCTAAAGATGACCCCGTTAAATTCGTTTTCTAAAGCTATGTCCATTTAGAATCCGGAATAATAAAATCATCTGTATTTCGGTAACGGATTGACGTACGAATAAGTTTAATACATCAAAACAAAGGTTATTTACTATTGTTTAAGGAAAAAATATCAATACAAATCATTTATCTTTGTTTCCAATGAAAATTCGCACTTTTTTCTTTATTCCTCCAATCAAACGCTGCACACCTCCGGAGTCAACTTCCTTGGCACATTTGTCCCAGATTTTGGTCCCGAGCCGTTTTTCCACTTTTTTCAAGCTTCCGCTTCATTATTGCCCAATATCTCTCGAAGGGCCGGAACTGCGGGTAGTTGGGTAGATTTATGTTTTCATCGATGTAATCTACGTTAACATCGCGGTACCACTGGATGACTTCCCGGCTGTAGTGGCAACTCACCAAGTCTGGCCAAAACTTCGCGGGACCTTTGTGGGCTTTAATGAAAGGTAGTACACGGGTTTTGAAGCATTCTTCCTTGTACAGCTTCGAGTCCATCGTCTTATTCGTCACGAACACTTTGGTCTTTGCTCCGCAGCTGCATATCTCTTGCCAAATCATAAGTTTTTTGGCAAATTTGTCCATAAAAGCAAACTTAAACTTCGCATGAACATATCCTCGTGCCGTCGACAGGTAGAATTTCTGGCCAGGAAGCTGTCCGAAATCCATTTTGACGTAGGTTTCATCGTCGATGAGCAAGCATCCTTGGTACTTCGTCAAAACCTGCTGGTACAATTTCCGAACTCGAATTTTGGTGACGAAACGTTGCTTCAGCGTTCTGTTTGGTTGCTTGCTTGATAAGAACGATGTCCTGCTCTCAAACGAATTTTTCGAACGGCACTGCGAGCAGCAGCGTATTTTTGTGCGATTTCATTATCTGATAGTCCAGGGTTTGCTCTGACGGTTCTCAACACCTTCTGGTTCAGCTTGCGGTCATATGTTCCACTACGACGCATATCTTGAGGCCCTTTGATCCCTGAAACGTTTGAGCACATCATACACGGTTGATTTGACTTTTTTGCGATTTTTATTGCGGACTATTCCATCTGGAATAACTTTTGACTCACTCCTCGAAACATCGTGAAATTTATACCACAGAAAGTGGGCGCCTAGGTAAGCAAATCGCTGTAAAATAATTCTTGGAGCGGTCATTTCCCGTGCCGCTTTAACACAATAAGTGATTCCGGATTCTAACTGGACAGAACTTTACCATTCGGCAGCATCCGAAAGACATTTGACTAAGCAGCATCGACGAACAAAACGACACACATCACATCTAGTTTAAGCAGAGACCGAAATTTTCGCCTACTTGAGAAGAGAAACGTCCCTTTTCAGCCGCTTGGAGAAACAAATGAGAATGTGAGAAGCGAGAGACTATTATACGCTATTATACCCAGTCTTCCTGCTTGTTTTATTCTGACATTATAAGTCTGTAATGATGGTCCATTGTGGTACCAGTGTGAACCGACTTGGCCTTATTTCCGGTTTTTGCTCCTCGTATATGATCTAAGCGTGTTTTCAGTGAAAAATGTGACATGAGAAAATATTTTCGTTGAATTTTGGAGAGAGATATTTTCGAAAATGCAAGAGAGGGGATAATGAATTATCGGCGAAAAAGGAGAGATGAAAATGTGAACGGTTCGCTACTCATCGACAACCTTCTTGAAAGAGAGCATGGTTTTCACCCAGCTGAGTGAGAATTTCGATCTCTGAGTTTAAGAAAAGTTACAGTTTTCAACGTTATAAGCGAACATTATAATCACAAATTTGACAGGTAACAGGTGACAGGTAAATCAAAAATAAAACACTTCCGAGCAAAGCCTACTCAGCACTTTCAAATTAGACTTATACCTGATAATTCATTTTAAAAAACACAGTTATTAGATTCTAACCACATTTTCCCAAACATTAGTCAAACTTTTGCATGTCATACATAAAGCTTGCTTCAGATAGAATTGGAACAAAAACAATTGCCTGTATTTCAGTTATTTATTATTGAATTCAAGATCTTTTTTTATACAAATGTAGCGTTTTCTTCATACTTTTAAGAAAAAATGCGGATAAAATTATTCGTCACGATTTCGAAGGAATTCTAGAATTTTTCCTGTAACACGGCTTATTAGGCGGCGCACACCTGCTTCGTCCATTGTTTTAGCTATCTTATTCCACCAGGTCTTCATCTGATTGATGTCTTTGACAACCTTTCCCTTTGCCTTGAGTCTCCTCTTCATGATTGCCCAGTATTTCTCAATAGGGCGGAACTGGGGTGGGTTAGGGTTTTTCGGAACAACCTGGACCCCTTTCTCTGCATACCATTCTTGAACGACTTTGCTGTAATGACAGCTTGCCAAATCTGGCCAAAACATTACGGGATGGTCGTGGGATCGAATGAACGGCAAAATTCGTTTTTGGAGACACTCTTTTTGGTATAGTTCCGACGTCATTGTCTAATTTGTAACGAAAACATTCGTTTTTTTGCCACAGCTACAAATGCCCTGCCAAATCATAAATTTTCGGCAAAAAAAATTAAATTTGGCTGGAACATCCCCCCGAGCCGTTGCCAAGTAATATTTTGACCTGGGATTTGCCCGAAGTCAGCCTTGACATAGGTTTCATCGTCCATCAGAAGACACCCGTCGAACTTGGTCAGCACCTGGTCGTATAGCTTCCGAGCACGGATTTTGGCCACACTATTTTGTTTTATGGTCCGATTTGGCTGTTTGCTAGCTCGATACGACTTGATTCCTTCCCGGAGTCGAGCTCTCCTCACGGTACTATGGGCAGCACCGAATTTTCTGGCCAAATCACGGTCCGACAGATTGGGATTCCTCTTAATCGTCTTCAAAATCTTACCACGCAGTTTCCGGTCGACAGTACCACTCCGACGATTGGCTTGAGGCTTCCGAATCGTCGTCAATGTTTCCTTATACCGTTTGATAACGCGCCATACGGTATTTCTGGGCAATTTCAGCTGTTTAGCTAGCCTAGATGCAGACTACAATGGATTTTCCAAATAACTGTGCACATTTTTTTCCCTTCTTTCGACTTCCATGTTGATTGTTTACAAAGTACAGTCGATTTGCGGAATGTCAAAAATACATACGTGAAGCTGACCAAATTCCCGACACATGGGCGCCAAGAACTTCCAAATTCGTCCACCAGGAGCGCCACAATATGAGCAAAAGTTTGTTCCAATTCTAAATGAAGCAAGCCTTACCTCTTATGTTCCATTGACCTATTGGAAAACGATGATCAAAGCTTTCAAATTAATATCATGCATACAATCGTGGAAAATCATTATTTATTGAGCCATTTACATGCATAAATTTCAAAACACACACAAAAAGAAGTTCATTTCTTAAATAACTTTTATATTGGTAAAATACATTCTTTTGGGCGAAGGAGTTACTTTTACCAGCGATTTATTGCTATTACTACCACGACTTGACCTAACGTATTTGATGTTGAGATTTTCCTAAACATTCCGCATTTACCCAATAGAAATTAATAATCTGTTCTTTATGAACTGTTTTTGTTTATATAATTCATATAAATATAACTTCCAATGCTGACTTTTACTCACTTACTTCTACTTACTTTTCCAAACAGCTTTCAGGTAGAGGTTCTCACAACCCTGAACGAATTGGTATTTACAAATCGTTAATGAAATAATTTTTCCCCAAACAATACTCAAGCACGAAGCAAAACCTGTCCCGAGCAGAAGCCGGCGAATTTTCGTTTGATCTCCATAAAAAAAATCAACCATGAACGGAAAATTGTCAACGATTTAACTCGGCATATCGCTTGTGCAGTATCATCATAAAAAGCCGAATCAACTCAAAAGTCACACGTATTGCACATATCATCGCCTAGGAAAAGTCATCCAAATCCCGTTTTTCAAATGTACCGACCAATCAATAGAAGCGGAATTTAGAAAATAAAGCACCATTCACATGCCAGCTCGTCGATTGTCTGAATGAAGATGTTTTTATTTATTTGAGCTTATTGAAATACTTACAAGTCATTTCGAAGGGTGTTTCAAAGGTGAGAAAACCGACACCGAATCGGACTGGGCCGAGAGACGGAGGGAGAGACTGAATAGACTGAATATTGGTGCCCTTTTCTTGGCCACTGCATGAATGGAATGGAACAAGCCGATACAAAGACGCTGGTCGGTTGGGTGAGGGAACAAATGGGCAGTAAGTGATTTGTCTGCAAGTACAAAACCGAAAAACATGCTTTCAACGGGGACAAAGGCTGGTGGCGGTGAAATCAAATATTTCGGTTGAAATCTTAAGATATTACAAATGGCTTAAGACTTTTTTCAGCTATTTTTATATAAATGCAAATGAAGTACGTGATCATTTTATCACCTCCTTGGGGTGCACAAAGCGCACTACCAGCGATGCAAACATATGTAAATAGTACATTATTCATTTGCAACAATTGTTTGTCACTCAAGAGGAAAGTGACTATCTCGTTTCTGCTTCCTAAATAATCACAATTTCAAGGCGCCTGGCTGTGGCAAACATATTTGTATTTACATGTGATTTACGAACCGGACCGGTAAGGGTTCGAACGGGTAGCGTCGTCACACCGTCACACGTGGAAGCGCCAATCAAAGCCATGCTTTTCCCCGCTCGTCACTCGCTGCAGCGGCCGGGCATAAGACGATAGGTTCACACTTTCAACAGCCATTTAAATATGTAAATTAGCGTGCAGCCATTTATCGTCGTTGTCAAACAACATTCGGGTTGAGGAAGCAGTGCAGCGTGTAGATCCCGACCAGGTGGAGACGGAATGCTGAGATAGCAAATGTTGAATGTTGATGCGGTAATATTTTAGTTCTCTCTGATTTTAAGCATTGATGTTGAAGCTCAATGCTGAAAGTTAGTTTTTCGCAAAAGCAAAATCATATTTCTCAGCTTCACGGACTTTGTCAGGTTTTTAAATGTATCCTAACCATTTTTGAGCTAGAAGTTTTCTTAATAAGCTCTTGTTCAGCTTTGAAGTCGCTAGAAGCTGAATCCATTTCAATCGACAGAATTCTCCAAAAAATTTTGAAAACACTTAAATGTGACTGCCAAAAACAATTTATACTAAGTCTGAGAACTAATCTAGAAAATCACGCCAGTCTACATAACTTAACATAACCTACTGTCACCACTCAGGGACAATATCATTCAAATCTCGTGCAGTGTAGACGACTGTCAATCTAACCCTTACTCTGGTAAGCACCCTTCCCTCAATCCTTCTGTTTTCTAATGATGATTGTGCAGAATTCATCGCGGCCATTAAACAAACGAAAACATGAGAAAACTACTGCCGCCGTGCAGGCTATCCCCTTCACTCCCATTAATGCAAAGCTTGCAATACACGTACGGGTAGCAGCTACAATCAGATGGCATTTAATTTCTTCAAAAGTTGTGTAAACTGTCAATCTGCCGCGAGAGAGATATAGCGAACGGGTAGCGCGAAGGGTGTCCTTAAATTCATTGGAAAGGAAAAGGGTTCACCCGAAGCGGATTGGAATATGATACAAGCTATTTTCGACGCATGAGTTCTTTTTGTGAAAAAAACGTATGATAACATCACGATGTCTGCTCTCGAGTTGAGTGAAAATCGTATGATGTTTCCTTTTTTGTTTTCGTTATTCTAGTTTTAGTTGCCAGGAAACATGGAAGGGTGCCAGGACGTAACGTCAGCATTTATGGCGGAACTGATTTGGTTGAAATAAACATAAATAAACAATGCGTTTTTTTTATAGCTAGATTGCTGCGCAACTCCGCGATCAGATCCATAACTATTATTTTAGGGTGCTACAAGGTGATTGAGTTGTAAACGTGTGTTTCGGATTCATTTCGCAGCTGCCAAAATATGTGGAGTCTTTTGCTATTTTCAAGAGTAGAAAAGTCCAACATGAGAACATGTCATTAATTGTATCGTTAACTTTTTCTGTTCTTTCGCATAAATTTTCCTATTTAGTCTCAAAAAGCCGCCAAAAGCCGAAAGCCGGCGAATTGTTTGGAAACGTGCTCAAGCTAATCTCTTAAGCTCGTAAGAAATTTCCCAGATCGATTCTCATTTAAATTAAGTTACCCGATCTCCGAAAGTGACAATCGCCCACTTCTTCGTCCCGTCAACCAAGGAAAGGCGGAGGACATCAAACGAATTGATTCCACTGGTCTTCGATGTTGCTTTCACTCGCGTTCAGCTTCCGTTCAGTTGCTCCAACGTCGTCGATGAATGGCCGGCGGCGTCGGCAAACAGTTGGAATTTTTCCGTCTCTTGCCATCCGATTCAGCCGGAGCACTCTTGTGTTGTTAATATTGTTGTTTTGGTCCTAATTCTGTAAATTATGATACCGCCAAAGTGCGAGAGCAGCTCTTAATCAGGGAAGAGAAGTGGTACGAGCCTGCGGTGAGCAATTTGAACGGTTTTGTGGAACTATTTTGGATATCTTTCACTTTGCATTTTTGATTGATAAGTCGAATTTGATCACTATTTTTCTTAAAAATCCCAATTTTTATTTAGTACTTGATCAGCAAACCTAATAAGTGAAACTTAAGAAATGTTTTTGTTTAAATTTTGTTTTTCAGAATTTGAAATTTATGCTTAAATTTGCATATGCAATGCTATTTTTACAGAAAGTTTCTCTTGGGATCATTCTACTACGATTTTTTTTCTCAGATAATCCTGTTTATTGGAACACAACCAAACAAAAGAAAACTTGAAGTTGATGAGACCACCCCAGTAAAGTCTAAAATCTTAAAGATAGCAATTCGAAAACTTATTTTGATTCAAAATCAAGTTCAATTATCATTGTTATGATGTAGAAGGAGATGTTTGCTGATCGCCATGAGGACCCAAGAGTGGACAGTAATGTTTGCTAGAAATGAAATATATGAAGAGTAAGTGTTGATAGTTCCGTTAGTTTACGGCAGGTTGTGAAAATTGAAAAAAGTATTGAAAATTCAGCGAAGGGCTTGGATACAGCAGTACTAGAATTGTTCACTCTTGGAGCCTCATTGTCATGAGTGAACATCTCCATCAACATCATAATCGTTACTCCATGTACGGAGAATACAAACATAACAATTGTAGTATGTAAATCCTATAATGGGGGAACCCATTAACCCATACTGGTGGGGACCAGTATCACAACACTTAACGGTCTCTCCGATACCTCTAAGTCAAAGATGACGAGAGGAAATTCTGTGTACAAATTGAACGTTTGTACAAAAATATACCCAAAAAGGAGAGAGTTTCTCTCCCATGTAGGTAACAAAACCGAGTGTGTACAAACCACCGCTACCCGAACAGGAGTGAATAACTTGATAACTGGCTTTGGTACTTAAGCAACAGCTCAGATTAAGGACATACGGGAACGAGTTTTTCGAATTTTTCCGAGCACAACTCACAAATACTGTTAGGACTTCAGGCCTGAAATTTTCAAGAACCGTTTGCTCCACTGGAGCATTCATTGGTTAGCAATTTCAGCGTTGTTTGTTTTGATTTGTTTGTAATTTTTGTCTCAAATCGTGAAGTGATAATTAACCTAACCTATAAATCATATGGAAAAAGGACTCCCTCCAGTTTCACCTTAAGAGGTAAAACACCTGAGAATAATACCATAGAAATGTTCCCACAATGTCAAGCGAATACCAAATTGAGGAAAAACAATACCAAAAAAGTACCTTTCAGGTATTTACAGGTATCCAATATAACAAGTTTTGTTATTCGAGCGATATTTTGCTTGCCATTCTTCGGTATTTTGCATAGGTATTTCACCTCTTAATCTGAGCTCTTTAATACCAACGCCAGTTATCAAGATCAAAATTAAGTACTCTTATGTTGTTGTCTCCTGCTCGGGTAGAACAATCACAAGCAATCGGTAGTACGTGAGCACGATCAGGCGCGCATTCTTTTGCCTGTTGAGGTGCCCTTAATCCGAAAACACAAAGGTTCGACACTGTTTTAGCCTGATTTGGCATCCTGCCACTATGCGCGTGCTATCTTGGACTGGTATGAAGAACAATGACCAATTTGTTGGAAAAGGCGATGAATCCTCCAAATTTTCCGCAAATAAGGCCCATTGAGAAAATTTGGGCTTTGATGAAAGGAAAGTTGCGGAAGAAGGCTAGAGAAGCAGATGGCATCATCAAATTAAAAAAAGACTGGGTAAACGTAAGCAAAACCATCGACGGAACGGTTGTGCAAAACCTCTTGAAGAACATCAAGAAAAAGGTGCGAGCGCTGGCCAGATCTACGAAAAATTAAATGAATACTGATATAATGGGCTTTTTTGATGGTCAATAAACAATGTAAATGAATTTGAGTGGCAAAATAAATAAAACATATTGAAATATAGCAATTTTCAGGTGTACTCAAATTAACGATACAATCCTTATTTCTTCCAGTATTTTAGTATGCAAAACGTAATTTTAAGATTAAATTATCATCTTTTATTTATGTTACTTTCAGGAGTGAACAGTTGTTTATTTTATGATAATAAATTTGGCATTCGCGAAAATTTATAGCTGAATAATGTAAACAGCTAGATAATTTATTAAGAAATAATTGAGTTATTAGTGTTCAAAATGTTTAAATTTCATGTTGGCTACACACTTTTCAAGAAACTGCGTTTCTGTGTTATCTAATTCTTCGATCAAACATCTTATGCAATGGGCACAGATTACAAACACGCGTTTGTAAAAATTAGTACTGTAAATAGCCATATCGACTTTATTATTTATATTAACCGATACCTAGTTCGAGAATATAGTGTATGATTTAATTAATGTGCTTGATTAGTTTAACAAATTTGTCTCGTTATGTGTTGCTTTAACCTTAACATCTAAGGCGTGAGAGCAAAATATTGGAATATTCAAATTATATTCACCAATGAACATCATTTGAGTATTACTAAGAATATAACACTTAAGATATTTCAGTTGAGGCACTATAAGACAACGTTGTATATGCATACCAAGATGTAAGGCAACTTTCTTTTCTTTCTTTCTTTCTTTCTTACATCTCGCGAAAAGTAAAATGACAACTGGTAAAGTTTTACAATTCCCATTCTATTGATTGCAATTATTTGTATAAATCAACACTCATTCGTGAGAAAGTTACGAAAGAAGTCGAAAAATACAGTAGGTTTATATCGAGGTATGTCTTTAGATTGAATCCAAGGCTACAATGTAAGTACGAAACTAGTACTTTTTAAAATTTTCATTCAACACTTTATTCTTGCCGTAAGTCGTATTCCATGCCAAAATAATCCGCTATCTTGTTTTTTTGAAATCTATAACATCTAGTATAGTTTTCATTCGAAGCGAACCTGTTTCATCCCACCTGTCCAATTTGTGCCCACCTTCACCATCCGAACCATCAGAAATTCAAATTGTGCTAAAAAATCGTCACCAAATGCATCTGGCTCAACATCGTCAATATTAACAGGGAGATAACGATTTTACGCAGGCAAACTAATGACCATCGACCCCACCACCGAATGCAGTGCGCATAAATATGTACCGCGGCCATTCGTCGTGCCCATCGGATTACGAAAGAAAAGTGTTGGCCGATATTTCTTGTGGCTCGATTTCCATCCTACTGTCGATCGCCGAACGCCTACTCGTAGCCCGCGGGTCCCTAATGGCGCGCATAGTGATCGCTGATTGGTTAGTCAATGGGACACCGTTCGCCGAGTCCAATGCTCCGATCGCTCGATGGTCGGTCATCGGCCATTGCTGTTGCGAGAGTGCTACCCGCGCTCAGTCAACCTGTAATTATCGATCGACTCGCGTATTTGGCGGATCTCCCCATCACCAATATCGAAGTTCGTTCGTAGCACGAAGGGGGCCTAGGGCTATGGGTTGGTGACATAAATAACTAATGAGTGGGTTTTTGTTTATTGAAGCTTACAGCTTTGACGTACGCGGATCGGCATCTTTTGAAACATCCAGCGGTGCAGCGGTGTATTTATCGTTTTTTTTGTTTCGGGCAGTGATTGATGCTGGTTGACCAGTAGCTTTGCGGTCGGCATTGGCGGTGAAGCCATTATTAATGTTTCGAATTTGGAAACTTTCTCCCTCGCCTGATGACAGGGTACTAGCGGGCGGTACGGTGCGATGTTGCAAAAATAGACACGACATGAACTGTAGACATGCTGTCATCGGTGTGTGATTCGGAGCATGCAAATGGTTTCGAAGGTGGTAATTAAATAAGGCGTGAGATTTCTCTATGGGAGTTGCAGCAATTCTTATGGCTAGATAGGTCCATGTTAGGTTGACAGTTGAATAAACGTGTGGTTTTCAATATACGCAATGAGGGGGTTCAATGTGTAATGTTCAAATAAATTACCTCAAAATAGGTACCTGTCTAATACCCATTATGATTTTATTTGACGAATTTAAAAGGACCAGCCCGTTTTGTCCAACCTTTAAACTGTGTTTGTTCAAACGCAATGCATAGAATACCTATATCTACAGTTTTTGTCGCGGCTAATGTGTTGATGAAGCCGAAATGTAAAGTTGAGTTGCTTCCATCAGCTCCGAACCAGCTTCGACCTAAAAGCATCCTTAAGAAAAAAAAGACTAAGTAGATTTATATATCACCCATTTTACTTAATTGATTTCAAAAAGTATAACAAATCAAAATCTGATACTAAAGCTCGATTCAAAATAAATCTGGACGCATGGTTAATACACCACCGCGTCCCTGGTGGTTGGAATAAAAAAGGCCTGACAGGCATTTGTTGATGTTTCTCGATTGATCGACGCATCTCGAAATTACGGATCATGGAACTTCAGAAAAGAAAATTTATTGTGCACAAACATCTAGAGAATCCTTCGTGGTCTGCCTCTAAAATAGCAAAAGTGTTAAAATTTCCAAAGTCAAAATAATCAAACGTTACAAAGATACTCTGTGTGTGGATAGAGCAAAGCGCACTAGGAATAAAGAGCTGAGGAGAAAGGTGTTGAGGTACGTGAAAGGCAATCCAGGTGTCTGCATACGTGATTTGACAAAGAAATACGATTCCAACTTTTCCACCGTGCGTAGCATCCTTTCTAGAGAAGGATATAAGTCTTTTTGTACCAGTAAACATCCGAATCGCTTCCTGAAACAAAGTTTAGCGGCCAAAAAGCGAGCACGATTACTATACGATCGAGTTTTGACGAAATTTGATGAATCCTAGAGGGTTTGAGCTGTTTAGTGGAATACCTGTAACTAGAAATTAGAAGAAGAATTAGTATCATCCATTTAATTCCAACTACCTTTGCTTATCTTCGACAGATACGCGTATTTCGTCTACAATGTGCAGACTTCTTCAGTGTCTCGTACTAATAACTCGACTGAAAGAAAACCTTCGCCACCTGCCGTATATATACTATTTTCTAAATACAAAACGTTTCACCTATCATTATGTTGTTTATACCTATCTTATTATTGAGTTTGTCTATACCTATCCTGAGTCAAAAACAAGTGTACTTAATATCTAATTCGCTTCTTTCTCATTTATACCTAACATACTTATTGTGTAGCAGCGGAGTGCTCCGCTTCGTCGGGGTTTGATGTCGTTTGGGTAGTAAGTTGAAGAGCCATGTGTAACCATTGCCTTGGTCTTTGTTTAGTAGATTTGTGTTCTGTTGTTTGTTTATTTCTAAGCTTTCTGCGACGTCTAATTTCAGGGTGTAGATGTAGTCCGTAATATTGTGATGTCATTCGTCGTTATGTCGTGATTTTCCGTGAAGATGTGTTTTGCGACTGTTGATTTGAATTTCACGTAACTTCAAATCAACAGTCGCAGAACACATCTTCACGGAAAATCACGACATAACGACGAATGACATCACAATATTACGGACTACATCTACACCCTGAAGTAGACGTCGCAGAAAGCTTAGAAATAAACAAACAACAGAACACAAATCTACTAAACAAAGACCAAGGCAATGGTGCACATGGCTCGTCAACTTACTACCCAAACGACATCAACCCGACGAAGCGGAGCACCCGCTGCTATATAATAAGTATGTTAGGTATAAATGAGAAAGAAGGTTAGATATTAAGTACACTTGTTTTTGACTCAGGATAGGTATGACAAACTAATAATAAGATAGGTGAAACAACATAATGATGGGTAAACGTTTTGTATTTAGAAAATAGTATATATACGGCAGTGTGGCGAAGGTTTTCTTTCAGTCGAGTTATTAGTACGGACACTGAAGAAGTCTGCACATGTAGACTGAAATACTGCGTATCTGTCGAAGATAAGCAAAGGTAGTTGGAATTAAATGGATGATACTAATTCTTCTTCTAATTTCTAGGAAATTTGATGAC
>JASCZW010019776.1:0-13238 GCA_034211315.2 Aedes japonicus | reverse complement strand
ATACTAAAGATAACCAAAAATCATGTTTGAAATAACTATGGTTCGAATAGCAAACAAAAAAACAATCGAGAACATTATTCTGACTTCCCAAAATATCTCTCCGTGAATGCATGAAAATACTTCTAAATTGGAAGAACAGTAGTTTTGTAGAAATCTCTGTAGAAAATTCTGCCGAATATGATTATCTTAAGAAACATTGAAACAAACACTTCTTCATCGGAATACTTGAGGAAATTATTGAAGTATTTTCTGGAGAACTATATGCAAGAACTCCTGCAGACACCTTACACAATATTTAAAAAATAATTCTACAAAATCCCTTGCGTAATTTTACAACTCAGAATGAAATATGAGTTTATGGAATTCGTACAAAAAAAATGTTCTTAGATTTATGAAACATGTCAAGATTTTCTCCAAGAATTACTCCAGGAATTATTTTATAGTTTCTGTGTAGATCTTTCATGTGTAGTCCAGAGATTTCTTTAGAATAACAAAACTTCACAAGTTCATGGATTCTTAAAAAAAATTATCCCAAGAATGTTTTTAAAAACTGCCGATGAGATGCCAGAAAAAGCACTTGAAAGAATCCTTGGAGGAATGCCCACAAACTCCTGAAGAACACCTATAGAAACGCAAGAAGGAATATCTCAAGGAATATCTCATTAGGAAGCTCTATAGGGAAGGTCAATTAATTACATCACGCAGTAAGGGGGAGGGGTTTGGGAAAACGTGACGATCCATACATAAAAATTTGAAGGTCCATACAAAAAACGTGACAAGGGGGGTATAAAAAGTCATTTCTCGCGTGATGTAATTAATGGACGTTCCCTAAAATTTTCTCAAAAGCTTATCTCAAAACATTTACGGTACAAATCATTTTGGAGCACACACACAAACTGACTTTCTGACTGTCATCTGACACTTAAAACTATAGGGGATAGTCAAGAATAAAATGGTAATAGTTTTTGGCTCAAGAAGTATTAGCACATCGGACCCGAGCTCGGTCTCAAGCCTCATGAATCGCCCCTAAACATTTAATTCACATCGAAGAACCTTTAATAAATTCTGTCATGTTAGCAAAGTGAATCAACACAGAAACAAAGATTCGTGTACAGAAAAGCGGAAGAATGTATTGCAAGGGGCAAGGTGTCAGGTGCACTTGGGATCAAGGAGTTTTGCAATAGTGGACCAATTTGAAATCGCTAGTTCTTATTGATTGCTGGTGTCAGCGTCAACTGTTTGCTTCATGGACCTAAAACAACATAATGAAAGTAGAATTGGTAAAAAGTTGGATCCTAAATTGTAATTGTAATTGTTGTAATTGTTCAGTGTATAGTCCGTGCTTTCCTGCTAAGATTGCGTATCCGGGGACTCACCCCCAGGTCTATACACCTATAGTCCTTCCCGTTGCACTCGTCAGCTCGTGCGATACTCTAGACTCACATGGGTGGTCGTATCCGGGTCCTCCACTGGGT
The DNA here is from genome assembly GCA_034211315.2 of Aedes japonicus. Classification (NCBI taxonomy): domain Eukaryota; kingdom Metazoa; phylum Arthropoda; class Insecta; order Diptera; family Culicidae; genus Aedes; species Aedes japonicus. Next base: position 11,763 of record JASCZW010019776.1, on the reverse strand, counting down.
AGGCGCAAGTGTCCGTCCAGTTTCTGGTACATTCATTCATCTTTGCCTAACTAAAGTACTTATTACAAAAACAGTTTTGAGAAAGCCGTGTGTAAAACGGCTAGCCAGTAGTAATTTGTATAGCACTCAATTGGCCATAATAATTTGAAAATTTCGAACTGAGTTCTTCAAAATATTATAAACATTAGAAACTTTTCATAATGGGACCGATTAACATGTCCAAGTTTATACCGTTTTAATTTAAGTTAGTTTTAAAAACATCCCATAAACCCAACTTATTAAATGTTTATTCCAAAAAAATGAAAACGTAGAAGGTGCCCTGTATTGGCCAACAATAAATTCTCTCTCAAGCATTCCCCTTAACCATCCAAACCCAACACTTCATCAAACCCAAACGTTTCTGCTGGAAAAAATAAAAATAAAAATAAAAATTGTTATTGATTAGCCGATCTGCACCTAGATGGTTAAGGATAGGTGGAGATTGATATGGAAAATTTATTGAAAAGGAGTTACCTTGAATTGTGACTGCAAAGAGACAAGCATAACCAAAAACCAAACAAAACAAAATAGACAAAATAAAACAGGATCTAAGATATTGTCTTCAAAATTTGGTAGAAATAAATTATTTGTCCTAACAAGAAACAGAATTGAGAACAAAGATATAAGTAGAATCCTTCCACTGGTTGAAAAGCTAAGTCATTGCTCTGAAACTACAAAGATACTAAGAATTATTGTTGCGGGCTGTCGATGATTGATTATAACTATGTACTGGATACTTTTGGCTGAAATGAGCTTCGAACGAGAATAGTGAAAAACAAAGTAATTGAACAAATGACTATAATACCCAGTTGTTTATTAAGCTGAAGCCCATTCGAGCTCTATCAGATGAACTCAGACGGATGTTCTACTTAATAGCCCCTAAATCTTGAAGTTTTACTGGTCTATACTATCACTGTCACAATTCATTGTTACTGATTACATATAATGTTTGAAGGTTATTTATTGGTTTGATTTATAAACAAATCATCTGAAAGTTCACCTCTATTTATCTCTTCGGCTCAGCTGCTCTTTATAACCTAACTGTAAATCTACCGAAATTCCCACCGCCTAACATACAAGTGAGCGGAATGTTACAACTTGGAAAAATTGTTAAAGAAATCTATGAATCCTCTCAAATTTAACGCTAATATGCTATTATAAATTTACAAGCTCATAACTGCATGCTAGCTTGTGGTTTGAAAAGTGTCCAGATTCATTAACAAAAAGTCAGGGCACTGATGCAGTACGGCATTCGAATTTTGTATTTGGAAATTTGTGTCGCTCAACAAATCTTCAAACAAATGTGCAAAAGCACGTTGGCCAATATTTAGCGTCAACCAGTGGGTACGTGTGCTCAACTCCAAGTTCCCCTTCTTTCAAACTCACCTTCACTTCAATTTACCCATTGAGTTGGACACATCACAATAGAAAATACTGTGATGGAGCACGGACGTGAGGTTACTAGATGTATGAAAAATACTCTGTAACCTATTTAGGATTATATCTGAAAAATCCAAATTTAGCCAACACCCACCAGGTAAAAAGTTGGATCCTAAAATGTACACATATTTTAAATTTGAGGTTTTTGAGTGGACAAGCAATTTTTTTAAATTTAAAAAACCTTGGTTTATCTCGAAAATATGTAATCTTTACTTACAGAAATCTGTATGAAAACTAAGACAAAATATCTGTGTCAATCTAGATAAATCTGTGCATGTGGCAACCCTGCACGTCATCCCATTCTGTTCGGGCGATTCAACTTAAATTTCCTTAGGGCCTGTTCATGAACTACGTTGATTCATATTTGAAAATCCCAGACACTCCCCCCCCCCCTCGTACTTTTCTCCATCTATTTTTTTAAAATTTTGTATGGTCAGACCCCCCTCTCACAGAAGCCTACATGGTTTATACTACTACAAAAAATCATCAAATTTTTGGCTACGGTACTCACCTCCGTTGTCGCATCGTAATCGGCTTACGCTCACGCCGAACTTCTTCGTAACTAACGCCCCATACTGTTGCAACAGCTCGAACACATTATTTTTGCACTATATCAAGAACGTCATCGTAAATTGACTTCAATCGTCGATGAACGTTACAAAATATTACACGCTTCCAGAACCATCAGGTAAGACCGGCCCACACACGTCCGAGTAGATCAGCTCCAGTACCGGCGACGTTTCTCACTACGCTCCGGAAACGACTTCCGGATTTGCTTGCCAACGATGCATGGCTCACGCACAACGACGCTTTTCTCCGTCTTTCCATCGACCAGCTCGCGTCCCGTGACCGAGACTATGCGTGTTTAAATGGCCGAACCAACGATGCCAAAACTTTTTTTCGGGATCCGCCCACACGTCAACACGGAATCACTCGCGCTTCGTTTCCCTGCGAAAAGATCGAGACGGTACAACTTTCAACGAGAACCCATCGCGCGGCTTCCGACCCAAGATAGAGCACAACCCATCCCGTACTCATACGCCACTTTCATTCCCGCATCCCGCACAAAACGTTTTTCTAAATACTAAACCGCAGCATTTTTTTGGCACCGTGGCAGGGAATTCGCGGAGAAAAAATCGCCACGATGAGATTTCACGGCGGCTAATGGGAGCACACAAACCGACGCTATGAAAAAACGCATCGCGTCGGTTTGTGCGCTTCCATAAGCCGCCATTTAATTTCATAGCGGCGATTTTTTTTTTTCGCTGCAGTGGCGGCAATAAACCGCTGCGACTTGGGAAGGCCTTCACACTTCCGTTCCGTTAATGATGGAAACTACTTTTACCGTACCGGATACCGTTATGCGGCTATTATTGATTCACAATGCTTTGCGACGGCGATCACGGCCGGACAGCTTCAAGCTTTCAAAGTACGTTTTGCCGTTCACAATTTGGTCCGAGCATCCCGAGTCGATGAATCACTGCACGCGACATTTTTTGTAAAACTTCTGTTCCACAGCACAATTTTATTTTCGTAGTAGCAAAATTAACACTGCTCGGTCCAGATTCCGCTAGGGAATATATTTTTCACAATTTTTCTCACCACTTTCCTGCATCTTTTTCGTAAAACAGTCGGCCATTTGTGCACCCTCTGCTTGCACCGAAAGAACTGAAGCTTTTTCATGTTCTTTGGTGGTTGCTTATCTCGCTTGGCTCAACACTCCCGCTTCATTTTACTCAATTTTCGAGTACAATTGTATGCTAACGAAAATTGATTAACTTTTCGGTGAGAGAAAAAGAGATAGCATACAATTGTACTCAAAAATAGAGTAAAGTGAAGCGGGAGTGCGGTGTTAGGCCAATATCGACCTAATGCCTGGGACAGACATACAACGTACAGCGCTGTACTCCTTTAGTCTAGTACGTGTTTTTTGGTACTGGATTAAAGTATTTGACAGTTCGTACAACGGTGTATGTTGTATGTCTGTCCCAGGCATAAAGAGTAAAAAGGTTACGGAATTTTGTTCAATCTGGATCAACAATAGAAAAGGGCCCATCAACATTTGTAAACCAACACTTATGAGCCCGTTTTCTCGCAAGCTGTTGGCTACACACGCTAATCTGTATAGGGGAAACTTCCCCCTACATGATGATGATATTGGTATGCATAGGTGACCTAATACCTGGGACAGACATACAACGTACAGCGTTGTACGAACTGTCAAATACTTTAATCCAGTACAGAAAAACACGTACTAGACTAAAGGAGTACAACCAACAATCAATATGCAACTAGCGATTTGAAATTGGTTCACTGTTGTAGAACCCCTTGGTCCGAATTACACCTTGAAGCCAGCACCTTGTTATACATATTTGCGCCTTTGTTTTGATTTGCTGTGTTATTTTGACAGAGTATTTGAGAGTGTGTTCATGTGAGTTCATTATAAGGGTGCATTATTGAGCTTGGGACCGAGCTTGGGACGATGTTCTAGTACTGACTGAGCCAAGAAAAAAATCGTTTTTGTATGGGACCTACTGGTCTTAGAGTTAGTCTATGGTACAACCATAGGTTAACTCTAAGACCAGTAGTTCCCATACAAAAACGTTTTTCTTGGCTCAGTCAGTACTAGAACATCGATCCCAGCTTGGTCCCAAGCTTAATAATGCGCCCCAATAATGAACTCACATGAACACACTCAAATTTTCTGTCAAATAGCACAGCAAATCAAAATAAGTGCAAATATGTATAACAAGGTGCTAGCTCAAGGTGTATTCGACCAGGGTTCTACGGAACTAATTTCAAATCGTTAGTTGCATATTGATTGTTGGTACAACGCTGTACCAACAATCAATATGTAACTAGCGATTTGAAATTGGTTCACTGTTGTAGAACCCCTTGGTCCGAATTACACCTTGAAGCCATCACCTTGTTATACATATTTGCGCCTTTGTTTTGATTTGCTGTGTTATTTTGACAGAGTATTTGAGAGTGTGTTCATGTGAGTTCATTATAAGGGGTGCATTATTGAGCTTGGGACCGAGCTTGGGACGATGTTCTAGTACTGACTGAGCCAAGAAAAAAATCGTTTTTGTATGGGACCTACTGGTCTTAGAGTTAGTCTATGATATTACCAACAATCAATATGCAACTAGTGATTTGAAATTGGTTCACTGTTGTAGAACCCCTTGGTCCGATTTACACCTTGAAGCCAGCACCTTGTTACACATGTTTGCGCCTTTGTTTTGATTTGCTGTATTATTTTGACAGAACATTTGAGAGTGTGTTCATTTTAGTTCATTACTATGGGCGCATTATTAAGCTTGGGACCGAGCTTGGGACCGATGTTCTAGTACTGACTGAGCCAAGAAAAAAATCGTTTTTGTATGGGACCTACTGGTCTTAGAGTTAATCTATGATATTACCAAGCGAGTTTTGACAATTGATCTGCATGGAACGAAATCTCACCTTCACTTACGGAATAATCGAGCAGCATATTATTCCGAGAAAACGTGACGATCCATACAAAAAAAATTTGGAGGTCCTTACAGAAAACGTGACAAGGGGGGGGGGGGAGGGGAGGTTAAAAAAAGTCAATTTTTGCGTGACGTAATTAATGGACGTTCCCTTAGAAAATTGCAGATCAAGCCAAAACAGATCGAAAAAAGCAAAGTCTTACACGAATAGTGGTAAATACTATATAAAATTGTATCAGCATATCAGATATGTACTTTAAATGAATGTAGCTTGTTTTCCAAAAACATTGAAAATTGCTAGTTTCCAATTGTGCACACTCGAGAACTAATGTACTAGCGTCGGTTTGTTTGACAGCTGCTGTGCAAAAACAGAGAGCAAACAAATGACAGTGCTCGCTTGCTGAGCAACGAGAGTTACTCGAGGTACCTCAAAAGCAACTCTGAAATTACTCACGATGAACAGCTGTCTTGCCCCTTGTGAAAACCTAACAAATTTCATTTATCGTTCTTTTTAGGTGGATAAAGTTGCAGGAATTTCTTTTCGATTTTTTACTTTTCCGATTCAGGAAACGGAATTTAACATGGGTTTGGTACAGGGGGCAAGTCACTCTGCCACCTTGTGTTACCACCCTAAAAAACACACTCTGACACAATTCAAACACCTCCCACCACATCTAAGATAAAGTTCCATCATTTCTGGCATCACTTCAATTCATGTTTACATAATTTGTTAGATTGAGCGCAGGGAAGCACCGGGCGGAAATTACATGTCCATTAAGCATGTCAGCCGGGAAACGTGTTAAGCTATCAGCAACCGCCGATATAACCGGAAACTTGAACATATTCAGTTTAACACGGCATGTCGATCAGTACACACAAAAAATAAATCTTGTTTTGTTAAAAGTTTTACACATTACTTCTGAAAAGTGTTTATATTTCATTAAATTGAAAGTAAAAGTTATTCGTTTGATTTGAAAGTGTTATGTTTCGGTTCAGTCTGTAAATTTAAAAGTGTTTTCTTTTACAATGAAAATTGTAGAACTGTCAAATCCACAAACACAAAGCAGGTTGTCGTCGTCGTCGTTGCAATTTTTCAATGTTGTAGTCCGCGTACCCATCTACTGCGTTCATCGTTGTTTAGGTTGCTATCGGTGCAGAAACAAAGCTGAGGTGAATCCATCTTATTAATTCGGCCCAATCCTGTATGACGACAACGCCTCGGCTTTGTTTTTGCACCGATAGTTCAGCATGGTAAATATCGGGTGAAAGCGAGAAATACTTATGTTGGAGCGTCAACTTTGACGCCAGCTGTAGTACAAACCACTTAATGAAAACAGTTCAAATTTTGTCCACATTAATCTCTGTATTGTTTTAAGCCATGGAGAAATTTTTAATATCCTACCTAAATTTTTCATAGAAACAGGGATTTTTGGAATTGTTATGTCAAAAATGACTTTTTTCACATATGTTATGATAACTTCAAATTTATAATTTTCATCAACATAAAATTTTGGTCACATAAGGTGTATACATAAGTTATAGTGTTGTCAAAATTTCAGCCAAATATGTTGATAATTGACAAAGTTACAGAAGGTTGAACAACGCGTATTTTGAAAGCAAAATTTTGTTCGGCTTTTTTTTGCTACTGAGTGTACTACAATCACTGGCCGAAGGAATTCGTTCGTGATTTGGGAGTACATTTGAAGCACCCTTAACAATTACACATGTTGTGAAAGTGTGAAACATTTATTAAAAAAAAACCTTTCTGTGTTACAATAATTTTTCTTTCAATACTTTGAATTTAGTCGCCCGACAATGTCACCTTGAAAGTTTATTTTGGATTAAAAATAATTTGTTTTTAGGCCATGCTTTCGGTGTGAAAATTCTTCATATATCTGAAAAATAAGCCTTTCAATGTTAAAGCTATTTTTTATTTCAATGCAAGCGGCATATTTTTATTGTTTTTATACGACACTCTCGTTGAAAGTTTATTTTAAAATAAAAATAATGTGCATTCATTTTCAACGAAGCCACGGTTTCGATTTTACAGTTCTACAATTCGTTTTGAAAGTTTCAACTTTTAAATGTACCAAGCCGGAAAATTTTGATTGAACAGTTTGAACGCTTTTGTTGTGAAAGCAATCCGCTTTCTACGAAAAAGAACCAACGCAACTTTTCATTTTTAGCAATGGTTTTTTTTAATTCTAACAATTATTATTTTTTGTGTGTATATACAGTCTCGCGCCACTTTACTCAATTTTTGAGTACAGTGTATGCTATCTTTTTTTCTCTCACGGAAATGTTACTCAATTTTCGTTAAAAAGTGGATCAACTCAATTTTTGAGTTCAGCTCAGCAATGTTTACATTATTTTTGCTTCCAATTAGGCTTTTTGACGTTTAATCACCTTTCCCTTTCTAGCACATGCAGAGGAATGATGGTTTGTTTTCCTCCAAAAGATTTTCCTTCTTACTTGCACTCCTTTGTTTTAAATGGCGCTGTAGTGTGCGTGCGTTCAAGGTCACTTAGCCTAATACAAGCAAGCAAAGCGTTGCCGCATACCTTATATAGAAGTCATTGATACACTCCCGCGTCACTTTACTCAATTTTTGAGTACAATTGTATGCTATCTCTTTTTCTCTCACGGAAATGTTACTCAATTTTCGTTAAAAAGTGGATCAACTCAATTTTTGAGTAGATCCACTTTTTAACGAAAATTGAGTAACATTTCCGTGAGAGAAAAAGAGATAGCATACAATTATTTAATAAGCATGCAAAATTGAGTAAAGTGGCGCGAGAGTGTAGGTCTCATTCATTGGTCATCATCTGCTTTTTTGTCGTGAGTGAACTCGATGGAACGAAACGCATCGTAGGTTTGTTGATAATTTTTCAATCCTGATTATACTCGTTTAATCTTCGGAATTTCAGTGAAAACTACTAACAATACCTGCAGGCAACATGTGTGACTACGACTCATCTATCGACAACAGCTATAATCCGGAATTCCCTCTCGAAAGTGACGACGCCTTCGACAACAGTGTGAAACATTTCTCGCTTGGGCCATTTGCTAGGTCAACGCAGATCTATTTTGGGATTCATCCGGATTTGCATAACGACGAATCAGCATGCATCAACGCTGAACAGTCCGAATCTACTCCTACACCAAAAGTGTACACGGACTTATTCTGCGTGCGAACATACACCGCAAAGGATCTCTACCCAATTGAACTAGATCCGAATTCATATCCGGCGTGGGCACTGTCTTTCTACTGGCCTGTGTATGTAGCTAACTTCCGACTGAATAGTTTAGACGAAACCGAGCGGAATGTTCAGATTTCATGTTATTTTGCCTCCAAAGGGCTCCTCACAAGAATGATCTACATACGGGAAAACGATGACGAGTTTTTCAGAGTGCACCAGAAGAAGTGCTTACTCTTGGATATGTTGGTTTATTTTACCACCCAGGAGGACGCAGAACGTGCCATCCGTTGTTGCGACAAGACGACTTACTACGGTCATAAGTTGAATGTGTTTTCAGGAAGAGTTCCGGAATATTTTGATCCACAGAGAACGGCTCGTTTTCAAATACCTAGAAAGTTCTCCGTCGAATTGACGGAGACCTTGGTAGAGCTTGGGTTTCAACGAAAAGGTTGTGAGAATATCGAGACCATTGTGAAACACTCAGATAGTGAACTGATTGTGGAATTTGGAGATGTACAGACAATGAATTTTGCAGTAATACAACAAATCAAATGGATCCCGTCACGTTTAACTGGAGATGTCAGGAAGCAACGGTACCTGGAACAGGACGTGAAGTTTGAATTGATGTGGAAAATTAAGGAAGATTCGTCATTCATGGAAATGACTCCACCGCATGATGTTATGCAGCATTTGCTGAGCGGAAAGTTACCACCGGTACTAAGGGAATGGGAGAATCATACCTATCCGAAAGATTTGCCGCCAAAGGTGAGAAATTGGATTGAAAATTCAAGACAGAATAGGAAAAGGAAGCTAGTTGAGAATGGCCGGAAACGGCAGGCAGAAAAAGATATGGGTATCAAAACAACTGGTGAGGTTAAAAATCCAGGAAAGGGACTGACGAAAAAGCGTAAAAAGAGGTGCAGCGGGAGGTAGACGTTTTTCTTGGCATCCCACAGCCACGTCCTCAGCCTCGTCCTGAGCGTTTGAAGAAAACATTCCGTGCAAAGAAGGAGTTCTATCTACGTACAAAGTCGGAGCTTATGAAAATTAAACAAACAACTACTCTAGCGACTCGCAACAAACTGTTTTACAACTTGCTGAAGACAGAGAGACAAGTCGGAAAGATAGTGGGGGAGCTTGGTAACACAGAGGAATGTGAATTTCTGAAGAATGGACTGATGGAGGCTTTTCAAAAAGCGGTTCGTTGATAATTTGTTAGTTTGATGATAAGTTTAATGGTGTTTTTTGATCGTTTCAGAATGAGCCACACTTTTTTCCTGGTTATCCGACGGATTTGAAGTTTTCCGATGAACTGGAACCGCTGGATGCATTATGGCCAGTTTATGTGGCTAACTTTCGAGTGTTCGATTTGGATCCGAAGTATCGGAATCGGCATATTATAGAATTCTTTGCTTTGAAAGATTTTGCCGTGGAGATGATTTACATTGGCGACAACGATCCATTCTATAACTCCTATCTTAAGCATATTCTTCTGCTAGATATGCTGGTATATTTCAAGGATAAAGCAACAGCTGATAAGGTGGTCGCCACTTACCACAGTACAATTTACCGTGATGCCAAGTTGAGTGTGTACCCCGGACGAGAGGCTGTCTATTATTTCTGTTGTCGAACTATGTTCCTAGACCTGAATCCTAACCCAATGGTAGGGGAACAATCGATCGAAGGGATCCTGTCGAATACTCCTCCAGAAGCGCTCATCAGTGTAGCCCGTTTACCCGACAAAGCGGTATTCTTTTTCAATAAAGTGCACGCAGCGAAGGCTACCGGATTGAATTTGCGCAGGCTTAAACCGTCGATTCCGAAGCAGCGATTCTTGGAAGCCGACATCAAGGATGATCTTGTGCGCAGAATACTGTACGATCCGGAGTTCCTCAATGGACAACCTCGGGCCGAATCCCTAAAACGACTGTTTGTTGTTAAATCCATGCCCTCGGAACCATCCGGTGAAGTGGTTTGGGATGGCCCTTTCAAGCAGGTGAAGGAGATGAATGCGCGAATTGGCAGGGTGTTGGACGAGTGGCGGAAGTTGCAGCTTTGAAGTGTGGAATGGTCGCGGTGAGTGATGGATTATTTTGATTGATTTTGTTGTTGTTTCGGAATTGTTGATGAATTTTAAAATGAAGCAAGACCTGGAAGAATGAATGCCATGCTTCGTAGTTTATTGATTTGTTGACCTTGTTAATTGTTGCTTAATGAGTGAATAAACTTAATTTGCAGAAATTCATTGGTGATTTGAAAATTACTGCATCCTAAACGATTCTGGGCATCGGAGGGTATCCATTCTCCCCTGTAGATTCACAGAATGCGTTGTAGTTCAAATCTAATTGTTTCGTTTCAACTACTGTTCATGCTACTGCTGAACTATTATGAGTCAGGCTACGGATAATTCAAAAGCATATTTTCAAATTAATACAAAAGATCTGCTACATATGCCGAATAAGAGTATCCAGTTGTGTTACATCGTAAGCAGCATCTGCTGTCATGAGTCGGAGGTTTAGAAAAGAGGGGCTGAGCGTGGTACTAATTCAAGAGCCATGGACTAATAAATGAAAAATACTGGGTATTCAAACACAGGACTGTAAGCTGTTCTATGATAAAAAGCAGAGTACGCAAAGAACTGCTGTTTTGGTTGATAAAACTCTGAATTGCTATCCCATCACAGAATCCTTCAAACGGGACATTGCTGCGGTCATGGTTGAGGTGCCTACCACCAGAGGAAACTGAGGTCATAGTGGCTTCAGCCTATTTTCCGGGTGATGCTCCTGAGGTGCCTCCTCCTGAGATCGACTTATTTGTCAAGTACTGCAGAGCAAATAATACGTCATGATACCAACGCACATCATACCGTGTGTGAGAGTACGGATATCAACAGTCGAGGGAGTGCTTAATGGAATATCTCTCGTCAAATATGGACATAGGAAACCTACCTTTTCAAATGCTATCAGACAAGAAGTCTTGGATTTGACATTGTGCAATAGTGCAATTTATGAACGTATTTCGAAGTGGGAAGTTTCTGAGGAAACGTCATTGTCAGATCATAGACACATTGTGTTCGAATGGATTGGTGGAAATCGGTCAACTACTACATTTCGAAATCCAAGGAAAACAAACTGGGATCAATAAGCACAATATTTAAATTCGGAGTTATTTACAGAAGGCGTAAAGATTGATTCAGTTCGGAAATAGGAATCATTTTCTCAAAGGTAAATGGTACGATTTTAAATTCTTTCAATATTCGTTGTCCTATCAAGGAATCGTCCTCTAACAGGGATGTTCCGTGGTGGAACTCTAAGTTGGAACGTCTGCGTAAAACATCTCGTCGTTTGTTTAATAAAGCGTACTTACTGAGTACAACAAAGAAATAAGACAATCTAAACGACGATCCTGGGTTCTAACGTGTGAAAATATAAGCAATAGTCCGGAAGTCGCAAGACTTCAGAGGGCTCTTGCAAAGGATCATACGATTGAACTTGGGAATCTGAAAAATGAGGATGGAGTTTTTACAAAAACTCCTAGTGAAACGTTAAAACTGATTATGGAAACACATTTTCCTGGATCAGTTTTGTGTCACTTGAAGGTAAAAAATTCTA
>JASCZW010019775.1:0-13235 GCA_034211315.2 Aedes japonicus | reverse complement strand
AAAATATGATACAAGTTTTGCTGAACTGAGTGTATAAGTATATTTTATTGTTTAAAAAGTTAGGGGTAATTTTAACGAAAAAATGGCCGATTTTAAGCAGTCCCCGCGTGTGTGCCCCAGAAGTACCCGGGCTCATTTATATAGCATTATGTTCCTTGATACCCATTAAAACAAGATTTTGATGACTTTTTGGCCTGTTCTCGCCTAAAACAAGACCGTACAAGACAGTAAAGATTTTGAAAATGTTCTAGTGAAAGATGTTATGACCACTTGAGAACCTTCATAAAACCTATTGGCTGCCATCAAAACCAGTATAGGGCCAAATGGCCACAGCTGTCAAATTTTACAGTGATATAGTGGTTTGTTTTTGATGTCCTGCTTTGTACAATTCTCTGCTCCTCTGATTCATTTAGCAGTAAATAATATCGAAGAAAAAAGTTCTAGTGTTGCGGGAAATTTTGTTTGATAGCAAAATATCCAAAACAAACTGAGTTTTTTTATAGCTTATCTCCAAATCATATGCGCATTTAATTTTATGGTGAATATAGGCACGACAAAAGCCGAAAATAAATGCGCCTCGGAGATTATGCGAGTTTACATCAACAAAAACAAAATTGCAGCAGATATTTTCGATAAATTGATCATGAATTTCCTGAAAATTTATGGATTTCAATGAGGTTTTCTAAAAGAATGACAAACTTGGTCTATGATCTACAGTGTATTTGCATTACATTTATAATTTGATGTATTTATTTTTCCACATTTCAATTATATCATATTTTTTAATATGGCGGTTGGAAGAAATCACAGTTTGGGAAAAAGCCAAATTATCTTCGCAATGGCTACTATAAAACTTTCTTCAATGCCAATGGAGGCAAAATGGTTTTCAAATGCTTTTTCAACTGACCGTAATAAGATTATTTGAATGAATCCTAAACCGACATGTCAAAAACAGCATTTTACAAGTTCATAAAGTCAAAATAAAACCTTTGATAGGAGTAAAAGGAACTTTAGAAGACAAGGTTTTCAGATCGTTGTAAAGAAGCTGTGTAGGTTCTCATAAAACTGACTAAAACTTGAAACCTATTTGCACCTCTTACTGCCATAGTAAACCCAAATTTATTTCTAGAGGCTTTCATAAAACTATAATAGAACTTAATAAAGCTGGATGGTTTTTGCAATGTTACTTGGGATCCCAACATCGTTCATGTCTACTGCTAACTGGCGTGAGGCCGCTTGAAGGGATGTGGAAGCATTTCAGTAAAAATAATCAATAAATGTAAGATTTGAGGAAAATTGGTATTATAGGTTAAAGGATTTGTTTCGTGGAGCTATTAAAGCTCCTTCTGAAAACTGTCAATCTTTTTAAAATTCTACCGTCAAAGGTAAGCTTCATTTCAGGTAAGTTAACTGTCATTAAAAATTAAACCTGGGTATTTCCTACCTCGCTTAAATGTTCAAGTGTCGAGCACTCGACACTAAAGAAGTCTGAAAGTTTGTCTACGAAAGTCTGTCAAACTTCTAAAGAAAAAAGCCCTTTTTTGTGTAGTTTCAAGGAATTTCCTCGCGTTTTCTAGTGACAGTCTGGAAAAGTGTTTCTGTTTATAATTTTTTACTCTTTTCAAAAGTAATCAAGCGAAGTGTTAGTTTAAATTTTCCTAGTTTTCTTATAACAATCATTCTACTGATATGCCCGATAAAGTGTGTTTTAAAATAGTGTATTTAAAAAGAAGTGAAATTTAATTTCCGGATATTTTCCCCAGATTCTTAAACCAACAAATCAAAAACGAAAGTATTGAGAATGAATTCTAGCAGAATCTTGAACATTCTAAAGTATTTTCAAACTTAAACATATAACTCATCATAAAAAAATAAGTATTCGAAGGAATTGTAAGTATGTAAAAATTTAATAATCAGAATTACGAAACAAATCGTGTTTAAAGACCAACAACGTCAAGCCAATTTTCGAAAATTATTTTACCCTCAGAACACCTCCAATTCCAACATTGAACCACCCTCCACGACAACCCCTGGTTACGCCTCCATGAACGGATGGACCAAATGTTTACCTACTAAATCCACAGTTCCTTCCGAAATTCAGAAAACACCAGCCTTATGGCGAAAATTACGTCGCCTGCTCCGGTCGGAACCATGATAAATGGCCGATTATTAAGTTTATGAAATCACTTTGCTCCGTTCACCGACAGCGCAATTTTCGTGCAACGAACCGTGGGTGGACTAAATGTATGATTGTGTGTGTGCGTGCCTTCATCTCGAGCAAACATCCAAGTTGGCTTCAGCAAGTCCAATGTGACAACGAAGAGGAAAATTAAAATTTTATTGTTTCCAAGATCCGACTTCCGGGACGCGCCGAAGCGGCGGAGTGTTAAAACTTTGTATTTCGGTTCAGCCCCAGCTGCTTCTGGGGATGCTGTGAGTAACCGCAAATATAGATCCGGACAGAAGGGTCTAGACTGGGAAAACTTTTGTGACGACGAACCCAGGGTACGGTTTTATGGCTTTGTCGAGGTAAGCTGTACTGTTTTCGCTTAAATTGATGCGTTTCCACCCTCCCAGGGCGATGAGCGAAGGAACACTTCGCAAGCCAAATTATCCGTGAGGAAATCACCGTGAACTTCAAAGGCTCGTTATATTTCGATTAAGGCATCGTGGTTCATCAATTTTCCAATAAAACTTTTCCGCAGGGCGGAAGGGATCCATTTGACCGGATTCAATTTTCCTGATGAATGTGAAGCAGCTGGGTGGAGAGACTTGCTGCGCATCTGTCAGCGGACGTCGCTCACACACACACACAAACACATTTCCAGGTTTCAGGTAGATTACTGACCTACTTCATCATTCATGCCACGGTGGGAACTGGAAAAGGTGACAGGACCAGTTCAGAAGAATACCGGCCCCTTTTTTCCTCTTTGTCGAAAAGTGCTGCATCGTTACTCCATCATGGTCATTAAAGTTTAATTAATTTCCTCACCTATTTTTTTCTTAGCATTGTCTTGCCATTTTTCCTCCTTCTGTCCAGAGAAACTTTCCGACACAAAGGGGAAAACTCTTCCGTGGTGTTACAACTTTTTCGCTTCTCATCAATCCTCTCCCTCGGAGTCCGGAAAGGGTGAGGGAAAAGTTTTCGGTCATTGCCAAGACGTTGCAGTCGGCGAAGAGTGTCTTTCCGTCCAAAAGCTCTACTGTGTCATCGGATGAATGAAGACCTGTTGGTAGGGGCTCGAATGCAAAAGAAGTTGTGCTGGGCGAAGAAAGGTGAAGTCGGAGCTCCGGTGGACCGTTTTCTATTGCCACACTTTTAATGACTTAGAGGTTTTTTTTCTTTCTTCTTTTCCTGTGCATACGAGCCATACCATCCTACTGGACAGCTGGATCATGTCAGTGGGATCAAAAGTTGGATTGCGGATAGCGGAAGGGACATGGAAAATTTATCCAATTACGAAGAGTTTAGTGTGTCTACATGGGTACATTGGATAGGATAGCTCGGTGATAGTTAGGGAATTTGCTGAGGCTGGTTTAAATAGGTTTTGTATCGGTTTACAGGCGTTTTATTTATTATTTTTCGTGTCTTCAATGTCCAAAGCATCCTTACTATTGGTTCAAATCGGTCTTAATCAGCTCTCATGCCTTTTTTATAATAATCTGCGGGCCTGTTCTGCGAGCGATCTCAATTGGAAAGTCGACAATTCAAGCTGAACAATGCATTAGGTCCTATGTAACATTAAGAAACTCTCTTCGTCGACTTTCTTTTTGCGATCCTACGGCTATGTTAAAACATGTTCAAGTATTTTCAAAACACAGTACGATAATATAAAGTGTAATTAAGGATCCAATACTTAAAAAACATCAGCGAATCGTATGGTATTAACGCTTTAAAAACATCAGCAAATCGTAAGCTATTAACGAAAAAAAAAGTCGACAGAGAGAATTTCTCAATGTTACTTTGGAACTGATGCATTGTTTAGCTTGAATTGTCGAGGCGAGTGAGTCGACTTTGTGAGTCGACAAGTGAGAACGACTCGTTTCGACTCATTGGAATCGCAAACTAGACCTACTTATCTTATCTATGACAAATTAGGACTACCACCATCTTTTATGAGTGGCTCTAAAGGCATCTATACTATTGGTTTATATCGGTACTAGTGAAAAAAAATTCCAATTATGGGGTCAATTATAGAAGAAGTCGAGTCGAGCAAAATTGCGCATCACAGCACCCGACTGAATCGTCGATCGCGATCCAGTCGTCAACCGAACTTGACAGATGACTTTAGTGTTTGAATTTTTCAAAATGTCATTGAAATATTACACCATACAATAATTCAGGTCCTCCATCAATTGAGCTGCCATTACTGACAGTCGAAGAATAGGTATTTACATTTTACACTCTTGTTTTGTGAATTACACTTATGTTTTTTTTATTCAGAAAACCTAATTTAAAAGTAGCAAATTTTTGTTTGAGGAAGTTATTAATTCATATGTGAACAAGTGTCGATACTACGGGTAGTTATTATCTAGTTATCACCAACTAATTTATGCGTAATTATACTTTTTTTTTACATTTAACATTCTTCGGTTCGTGAGTGATAATCACTTGAACTTCAATGAAAAAACGCTACAATGCTGAGAAGTTTCCTCTTGAACTTTTGGAAAGTGTCCTCCTGAACTTTTTAGCAGTCACTCCTGATGTTCTCGGAAGTTTACATCTAACAACCTAACCAAACCATCCACAAACATTTTGTAGGTTTTTTTTTTCCTGAACTAAGTTACTTTTGAAACTTCTGATAAGTGTCATCCTGAGCTGCGAAGAAAATTTCTTCAAAATTTTCTTCAAAAGTTTTCTCCAGAATTACTTGGAAAGTCTTCTTAAATTTTTTGAAAATTTCTTTTGAGAAGTCCTCTTCTGAACTTTAAGGAGGGAAGTTTTCTTCTGAACTTCGGAAAAGTTTGTTCCTGAATATCTGAGAAATATCTGCTTGATGGTATGTCCACGCATCCTTCCTAGATTCACAACATATTTTGGGGTTCAAATGTTAACATTTGAATCCAACCCATTTTACAGAATCATTTTTTGCGGCTTATGCAACGCAGTAGGTCTGTCCGCTTTGACGCTTGTATGATATGCTGACAAGCATCAATATTAACACAAAAAAGGCGTTTTCTTACCTAATTATTTCCAGGATGTTTTCTGGCTGCGAATGTATTAGATTAAATTGGATTAGATTAGATTAGATTAGAATTTATGATAAATTTCTGCTTGAGCTACTAGAGAGTACCCCCTAAATTTCTGGAAAGTTTTTTCCTTTTTTTTCAGAAGTATCTATCTGAACTTCTGTAATTTTCACTTCTGAACTTTAGAGAAGCTCTCTGTAGCACATCTGAGTAATTTCGAATAAACTGTTGGGCAGTTTCTTGGGGAAGTTCTAGAAAATCCTTTTCTGAATTCCTGATCTTATTGAGAAATTCCTCTCTGGTAAGTTTCTTCCTGAAATTCAGGGATTTTTTTTTCTGAGCATAGTTTTTCCAAACTTCTGATAAGTCCCATCTTGAACCCAGAAAAACCTGTTTTCACCGAAAACTTGGGAAAGTGGGCTCTAGAATTTATAGGAAAATTCCTTAACATTTGTTCGCAGTTTTTTTTATCCTGTACTACAGGGAAGTCCTCTTCTGAACTTTTGGAAAATTTTCACCTGAACTTCGGTAAATGTTTTAGAAACTTTTGCTCACACTACTAGGAAGTACCCTTCTGGAATATTTATTTCTGTTCTTTTGAAAGGTTTCTTCTTTAACTTAGTGAAATCCTCATTATGAAATTCTGAACTATTCTGTTCCGAACTTCGGGAAAACCCTCTAGCACTTCTGAGAAATTCCAAAGAAGTTTTTTGTTCCAGAATTTCAAGGAAGTTTTTTGCTAAGCTTCAGAGAAGTCCTCTCCTGAACTTCTAGGAAGTATCGTCTTTAGCTATGTGAAGTTTGTTTCTGAATTTTTGAAAAATTCTAGGTAGTGCATACTTTCTTTTAGTGCCCTCCTTGGTTAGTTTCTTCCAGAACTCCCGAATTTTCCTAAGCTTCTGCATCTTGAATTCCTGGGAAGAACTCCAGAACCTCTGGAACGTTTCAAACTTCTAAGAAGTCCTCTTCTTCAAACTTCTCCCCAAAGCTCTGAGAAGTCCTCTTCTGGTTTTTGAGGAAGTTATCACCTGAAGTTCTGGGAAGTATGATCTTGAACTTCGAACTTTGTTTAGTTTCATTTTCTTGTTTTTGAATATTGCTGTTTGAACTTCTAACAAGTACTCCCTATACTTCTGAGAAGTTTCTGCCTGACCTTTGAAGAAGTTTAATTTTTTCCAGGAATTCTCTTCCTGAAGCTCTGGGAAGGCTCCATCTAAACTTTCTAGGATGTGCCCTAGTTTCTAAGTATTATTTTTCTATACTTCTAGGAATCTAGGACTCACTTCGAGGGTAAATTTCCAAATCTCTAGTGCTAATGTACTGAAATGATGCGTTAAGAAGTACTTTAGAAGAAAAATCATAGTTCTAATGTTTATTTCAATAGTTGTTCGCTTTTACTGTTGTTTGGAGTCTCAGGGTGGAAACCGATTAAGCTTGAGAGCCAATGTTAGGATCACAAAAGTTATAGTATTCAAACCAGAAAATAATTTTTTTTATTTATTCCAACCCAAGGCGCATTGTCTCAGGTCCAAGTGAATCGAGCTCTTGGGTCAATAGCCTACTAGTTCTGCTTGGCATTAGTTTTGCTGGCACAAAAGCCTGTGGGTATGTCCATATAAATTTGAATCAATTGGATGAGCCATTCAAACTGACTTTAACTGGTTTAATGTATTTCTTACCTTGCTTAGCCACTTACCACTAAATGATGAAAAAAGCGTATCACAACAAACTTTTACTCAACAAAATGTGACAACTAAGTCAGAATCAACCAACTCAACAAAAAAAATTCAATCTCGATATCTGTAATAGGAAAATACCCTAGATAAAATAGCATAACAAACGTAGAAGCTTTTTTTCTGGCACTTTGGGAAATCTCGTTTTGAACTTCTAGGAAGTGCCTGATAAATTTCTGGGAAGTTTTCTTCCAATACTTCAAGGAAAATTTCGCTCCTGACCAGACAGGGAATCTTTTTCCAAAACTTCTGGGAGGTTCTCGCTAAAATGTTGAGATGTTACTTTCCGACACATTATTGCATGAACTACTAAGATGTGCTCCATGTACTTCAGAAAAATCTCTGCCTGACGTTTGGCGTTTTTTTTTTGAGGACGTCCTTCATGGACGTCTGGAGAGTCTCCTTCAGAACTTAAGAAAGTTCTCATAAATTTCTTGGAAGTGCCTCCAGAACTTCTGAGAAATTTATTCCTAAACTTCGAGAAAGTTTCTTCCTGAAGCCCTGCAAAGTCTCGTTCTGAATTTCTACCCGAGCAAAGGATGATACCAAATTGATAACAAGTTCTAGTACCAGGTTTTCATTTTTTATCACTGAATATGTTATCATAGAGGCTGAATAAACAACCAAAATAACAGAATGAATAACAAAAAATTACTCGTTAAATATCATAATAATAACTTATTTTGTTATCACTGCGGAACACTTGATAACAAATCCTGTATTGTAAGCAAATTTATTGAAATAGTATCAAATTTGTTATCAATTTGAAATCAAATTCTCATACTAATAACTGAAAAAATATATTTTGAAAAGAGAAAAATTTCTTGTTCAAATATGCTGGAAATATTTATAGTTGTACAGTTCAACTAATAACGATCATAAAAAATAGGGTGTTCAAAATGATATGATAACAACATTGTCAAATGCTGATAACTAAATTTGTTATGCGATAACAGCGGAAATCAAAACGATAACTGGGATAACAGAACTTGTTACTTATATGATATCAGCTTGATGTTTTATTTGCTAGGGTAGGAAGTGTCCGCTAAATATATAAGAAATTGCGACCTATACTTTTAGGAAAATGCTCCTCCTGAACTTTGGAGAATCTTTCTCGAACACTTCTGTTAAAATCTCGCCATAATATTAGGACTTTTTTTTAACTGTACAGACTTAATCAAAACCTCTCAAGCCAAAGTCACGAGTTTGAATCTCACCATCGGATAGGTTACGAAAATACGCACAAGGTATTTGAGTGACTACGACGGGAAATGAACCAGCCCAGGGCTGAAAATCTCGATAATCAAGGAACTACAAAAATAACAACTTTGCTGAAGGTTCAAATTTTCGTTGAGCTCGAGATAGAGATATAAAAATATTCGAAATGCTCTGTTTTACAAGCCTATTAGCATAACTTATAGAAAGAATTCCGAACTCTTCGAAAGTGCCTGAACTTCTGAACAACTTTTCTGCAGGTTCGAATTTCCTAGGTGGTCAGTATCACGGTATAAACTCGTTCAAAAAGGCTCTCTTATGCATGCCCACTAGAGCCACTTATTGACGGAGTTTCGAACCTTACTTCCACCTTCCAGAAACTCTTCACCTTCTGAACAACATTGCTGAGGTCAACATTGTTGCAGATAACCAAAGTTTCAAGATGTAGCGTCAAAAGTTCTACTGTTCTAGGTGAGTCGATACTTTTACGGTGATGGAATATTCAATACTTTTAAAGTGAGTCGATACTATTGACTGGTACTGTACTGCCTGTAACCGCATATCAGTCCCATATTGAAAAACAGCAAACCGAGAAAACGATCATTCAAGTTGGGAAAGCATTTTTCTTGATTCAGCCTGTTTGGCGTACTTTTTTACTCTATATTTTGATAGTTTATTTGTAATAGTATGCATTGTTTACTATACAATCAAAAGTAAAATAAAAAAATGTGTTTTTGAAGAAAAAACGCATTGGGACAAAATATGCAGTTACTTTGTCCATCAAGCATAAATGTAACCGCATACCAGTTCCATTCTGTTTGTTCAACAATGTCGCTCTGATGCGGTATGCTTTGTCATGGGGTTCGTTCAAATATTACGTAAATCATTTTCCGACCATTTTAACTCTCCCTTCACCATGTAGTACTTTCATAAGATATGATCAACACCCCTCCCTTTCCATATAACGTGGCCAAAAATGTAGAATTATAAATTTTGAATATAAAAAGACGCGAAACCTGCTCCCGTTATTTAGCGTATTATGTAATATTTGACCGACTGGAACGAGTTGAAAATTGCTGTTCTAAGCTTGTGTTTCACGGAGATTTAGCATTTCTTTATGAAATCAAAATGTCCTAGAGCAAAACCAAGAGTTACTTTGGTGATAGTGATGAAAGTTCTGTCGACGAAGATTGTGGATTTGATGCGATGACAAGAGCTGGTAAGTTAGTTCTATCTAAAATCGTGAAAAAATGCAAGGGGTTTTGGTCGAATTTCACTTCTTTCTTGTCGGACAAGAAAGAAAGGGATCATGGCCATTCGATAATGTGAGCCAATTCTTATTTTAAAATGCAGATCAGTTTAAAAGCACTCTGGTGGGGATGCAACATGTGGAAGTTTTTGTTCCATAAAAGCAGAAAAACTTGTGTCAGTGGATAATGATCTGCAAGGTGATGCAGCTGTATATGCTCCATCTTTAAATGCAGATCAAGAGAAGGTACGTGATGCATTAAATAATGTTTCACGTTTTATGCATGCTACTCAGATAGTAGCTTTTTTGCCACAGAGGCGGAATCAATGAACACCGGAACAAAAAAATCGCAAAAAACAATTTCTGAATCATGACTTAACAGAATGACGGTGCGGTGCCTTGCTCTTGTTGTAATTTTGGAGAATTTCGGATGCGTCAGAGAGTGCGGCCATTAGGATTCCAAAGATATATTATCGTGAAGTAAGGATCCCTGTATCTTCACTACAGTAACTCTGTAAAAGGTGAGGACTTGAAGTGCTGAAAATTATTTACAAACCAACAAGAAAAACTAATTTCAGCTGACGACTTTGATCTAGAAGGTCAATTGAAAAAGAAGCGCCAACCTCGTCAGCCATTGACACTGACAGGAAAAACCAATTAACTTAAAACCATTTTACTATTGGTTGAGGAATAGAAGAAGAGATCTTTAATTGACTTGTTTCAAACTGTAGAAACGGGAGACTGATTGGTAAAATGGATTTTTATTCCAAAATTATTCCTGTTTACAATTACATTTTTTGTTTAATTTATTATTTTATCAAGAAGGATTAAACATTTGAGAAATACAACCATAATTCTACAAGGTGTTAAATATTTTTATTTTACTGCCACTTCTAAAATGGGACTCATATGCGGTTACTTCAATAATGGGACTCATATGCGGTTACTTTCAAGATGGGACAAACCGACCTGATATTTTTTTCACATTTTTTGTAACTAACTGCTAAATTTTATTATTGCTTTTGAAAATATGATAAAAAATAAGGCAATTGCGCAACATAACTCAAAAACGTCAAAAAGTAATATGGGACTGATATGCGGTTACAGGCAGTGTATATGTAATAAGCACATATTTGGCAGAGGACCCATTTCCGTCAATCACTTGACGTTTGAATTCCAGACACTTCTGCGAAGTACCTTTCAGATAACAAACCAACCTCTTCAAGGTTTTCCAGTGTGAAGAATCAGGCTGCCCAAGCAGGACCGAATAGCTTGATAACTGGTATTGAGGAGCTCAGATTAAGAGGTAAAATACCTGAGGATAATACCAGAAAATTGTTCCCACAATGTTATGCGAATACCAAATTAAGGTAAGACAATACCAAAATAGTACCTCTAAGTTATTCCCAGGTATCCAAAATAACAAGTTTTGTTGTTCAAGAGATATTTTGCTTGCAATTCTCAGGTATTTTGCTTAGGTATTTTAACTCTTAATCTGAGCTCTTTAATGCCAGAATTAGGTATTCATATGTTGTTGTCTCCTGCTCGGGTGGTCTTTGTTGAAGTCCTTCAGGATTTCCAGATGTCCTATCAGTTTCTATCTAGTATTCAGGTATTGTAACGAATAAACAGTAGAGCACTTTTTGCTGTTTGTAGTTTTACAATTGGATGTAAAGGCGGAGGACATCCAAAGCAACTACTGGTGTACGATTCCAATATATGATTTGGAAGGCAATTTGCTCATGTGGAAAGCGGAGCACCCCATTCGTGGCAACTGGAACGGTCAGTGGGCAGGTGTACCTAAGGGAATGCCTCCAAAAGCATCTACATCCTCTTCTGAAGTCACACGATGGTCCTACGATTTTCTGGCCGGATTCGGCTTCGTGCCATTACTCGAAAGAGGCTTTGGAGTGGTGCATGGCTAAGGAGCTCCATTTCGTGCCGAAGCATCTCAACCCCCAGAACGCACCGCAACCGGCAAATTGAAAAGTACTGGGCCATCATGAAACAGCCACTTCGGAAGCATCCTAAGGAAGTGAAATCGGAGGAAGATATGAAGCCACACAAAAAGAAATTGGTCCAAATGTCGTACAGAACCTTATGAGTAGTGTGAAGATGAGGGTTCGTGTATTTGGATATGCAATTGAAATTAAATAAAAAAAACAGTGTAAAATATTCATAACATGTTTTATTTTACTCCCTGAAAGTTTGAAGATGATTCATTGAACGGGCGATTTTTTCCGAATATTTGTGCGTGTCACAATTTGATTCCGTACACCCTTTAAATAAACCAAAAAACTGTTTGATAAGCAAATTGAATTCTGCTAAGAGGTAACTGGCTAAACTTGCATATTTCATAAGGTCAACAATTTTTCCTATAGTCTTTAACAGAACAGAGGAAAGGCTTATAACTATATAGGCTTTTGCAGTCATTTTATCCCTTTTTCCAGCTTTTGGAATAAATACAATTCGAACCAGTCTCCATGCTTTAGGTACACTGATAGGCAAAAAAAATGCCCACCTCATCATTTTTAGAATTTCTCTCATTCATTTGGCTCAAATTAAAGTAAACACACTGTAGTCTTTTTGATATCTTATTTTTTATATTCAAGTTTCACCTATGGAATCATAATAAAAAAAGAGTTCGAAAATCAATTTGTATTGAAAAAAAAACAGTGACAAAAAAAGTGCCCACTTCAAATATCGATATGTTTTCTTTAAGTTTTCGTCGGAAGACTCATCGATTGTTTATGTTTTGATGTTTTGACGTGTTTTGAAGCAAACGACTTGACCTGGTGCATTTGGACACGTGATCGCGTTGGATTAAGTAGTAAAAATGGAGAACGTAATGATTTCGAAAGCAATTCCATTTTGTATCTAAAAATTTGTGGTTCGTGATGTTTAAAACGGCGAATCACACCGGGAGTACAGTATTAGCAAGGCAGCGGTTAGAAAAATTCTACTGAATAAAAAAAAAATCGGATCAGTGGTGGATCGCACAAGCAGAGGCACGAAGCGGAAAACGGATACACGAACACCAAGATCATGCGCGAAGTAAAGAAAAACCCAAAAGTTACTGTCGGTAAGATTCAGGAAACCCTTCAGCTATCAGTTTCTGGTCGAACTGTTTGTCGCCGTCCCGTAGCACAGGGTCTGATTAACAATGTTGCCCGGAATCGCCCATTTATCAGCAAGGCAAACCAAGTCAAACGGCTCAGGTTTGCTATTGAGTATGCTGATAAGCCCGTACAGTTCTTGAAAACGGTTCCCAGGGCGGACAAATCAAAATTCGAGCTGTTTAATCTGAAAGCGGCGGGTTCGTGTGTGGTGCAGATCGGGTGAGGAGCTTCAGAAGCGCAACATCCAAGGCACGGTGAAGCGTGGAGGAAGAAATGTGATGGTCTGGGTGTATTTTCGCGGAGTGGAGTGGGTAGCCTAGTGAAAATCGACGGGATAATGACGGCAGATTCCTACATCAGCATCCTGCTCGAACATCTGGAGGTTTTGCTGATCCAGGCGGGTCTTGAAGAGAGGTTCGTATTTCAGCAGGACAACGACTCCGAAGCATGCTGCCTAGAACATCAAGTCTTTCTTCCGGTCTTGTCGAATCAAACCGTTGGAATGGCCTCCACAAGGCCCGGACCTCAATCCTATCGAGAATTTGTGTGCGATTCCAGATGCCAGGGTTGACAAAACAGGTGTTACCAATAAATTCAACTATTTTGAAGCCCTGAAGCTCGCCTGGGAAGTACCTTGATCCACAGCACCTAAGCGACCTGATGGAGAGCATGCCAAAGCGCCTGCAGCTGGACCTGGAGGCCAAAGGAGGACACATAAATTATTAAAAT
>JASCZW010019774.1:0-13234 GCA_034211315.2 Aedes japonicus | reverse complement strand
ATGGGCAAGTGGCCGAATACCATTTTGCATTTTTGAACATAAAATTTCGGTTGTTTAGTGAATTGATATTGTTGAAACTTAATAAGAATGCTTATTACTGCAAATGCGCACACACATATTGATAAACTCTAAGTGCGATAAGTCTAGAATATCGGGATGCTATCTATATGCGTTCGAGAGATGTATTGTTGGTTCCTTAAGTCTCTTTTTTAGATCTAATGCGTTTTTGAAAATACTTACTCCAGATTCTCATTTCCTTATCCTCTGCAGTACATGTTATGCTTATAGAGATTTTCGGACAAACGTCAGTTCGGCCAAACATCCATATGCCACAAAAAACACACTGTATGCAAACATGTGCAGACACATGTTTTTCAGACAAATTATGAAACGCATACTAAAAATTATCAAACGAAAATTCTTTTTCTGGTCGTCATGAAAATACGTTGAAAAACGCAAGGAAAAAATTATAATTGATTAATGAAGTATCTAGATTAGTCTCAAATTTTGTTGTTTTTTTTAACTCGTTATTTATTCCAAGTTTTACATTATTTTACATTCATATGTTATCCTAGGTGATCCTGCTAAGTAATTACCATTTCAACCTTATATGCCATCATTAATATCTAATTGTGTTAATATTATTTTTACTTTGTCTATTCAGAATTTTTTAACAGGGTTTATTTTGCCTGCGTGTCAGTATTACAGTTGATTTCTTAAAACTAGTTCTTATCTATAGAGAGAATTGATCATTGCAATTGAAGATTGCAATGATTTTTGTCTAAAATTATGAATTATTTTGTTGACATTTCTTCTAGAGTCTGGTAGAACGTACATTAATTCATTTCCACTTCAAATCAAAATTACATAAAAACTATTGACTGTATCTAAATTTTATTTAACCAAAAGAAAGGGCAGAAGGCTGCTTTTTCTTTTGGCTATATTAGATTTCCGATACAATCAGTAGTTTATAAATAATTGCGATTTGAAGTGAGAAAATTGATGTACACCAGTAGCAAAAAAGCCGAGCCAAATTTTCTTCCAAAACGCGTTGATCAACCTTCTGTAACTTTGTCAATTATCAATATATTTGGCTGAAATTTTGATAACGTTATAAACGTCTCCATGACTTAAAATAATACAGAAATTTATGCGGACAAAATTTGAACTGTTCACCATCAAGTGTTTTGGATCACAGCTGGCGTCAAAGTTGAGGCTTCCAACACGAGGATTTTCCGTTGTTCACCCAATATTGACCACGCTGAACCATCGGTGCAAATACAGGTGCTGAGGCGAATTCATCTTATTAATTCGGCCCAAACCTGTATGGGATGACAACGCCTCGGCTTTTGGACAAAGTTTGAATTTTTCTGTTAATAAGAGGATACAAACATCTTATGAAGTTATTACATTTGGCTTGAATGCTCCTCAAATCTTGTTTAATTCTTTTCTATTCATTATGAACAAGTCAATTTGTCAAGCGATGCGCCAGCGCACAGTGTCACAATTCTGAAAAAAAGACGGTCAAAAACATTTTCACCCTTTTGTCATCATTTTATAGACTAAGTGTCTTAAGAAGAGTTGCTCAAAATTTTATTTCCGCATCTTTGAAAAAAACACGCCTAACCTTTATAAGGGCTTTAACTATACTTTCAAATTCTAACTTTTTCCAGCCACGAGAAAACCCGTTGTGGTCTTCGACAAAGTTGTAGAACAAGTAATTTTAAGAAAAGTTGCCGAAGAAGACACTAAGATTTCTAAGTTTTTTTTTTTTCTGCTAAGGCTTCGCTGTGGAAAACTTCACAAAAGGGAGCATGCATAAATTATGTAGCATTTTGGGGGGTGTGAGGAGGGTTTCAGGAGTAGGGACGAGATATTTTTTTCAAAAGGGCCTATTTGATTTTGTTTACATGTTTGTATACAAAATCAGATAGGTTCTTTTGACAAATTATCCTAGATATGAAGTCAAAATACGAGTGAAGGCATAAGATCTAAAACAGGTTAAAATATGCTTCGTTATTTATGGATCACCCCAAACTATCTTGCTGGTGACGTCTAGTTTTGGGCTTTGTTTTTAAATTAAAATGGATTCTATAACGCCCGTTTGTCAAATAGATAATATTACACTTCTCAGCATATTTTTTTTCTTCTACTAAACTTTTTTGTATTAAGAATTAACCAGGTACCCTTTGGTACCCAACGCTGAAAATTTCAGGATTACTAGTTCATAAGATACTCTTCCAAATACAATTAATTTGAGACCCCGCAAGGACCCGCATATATTTTTTTAGTTTGTTGAACATTACGTCACATGCGAAATATAAATTGGCTTATAACCTGTACTATTTCAAACTGACGTTTTACTAGGTACCCTTCAGTACCCAATGCTGAAAATTTCAGGAAAACTTGTTCATAAGATAATTTTTCA
This sequence comes from Aedes japonicus, assembly GCA_034211315.2. Lineage (NCBI taxonomy): Eukaryota > Metazoa > Arthropoda > Insecta > Diptera > Culicidae > Aedes > Aedes japonicus. The sequence continues at coordinate 10,806 of JASCZW010019774.1, read as the reverse complement.
AATATAACCTGTTTAAGACCCCGCCAGGACCCACCCACTCTTTTTGAGGCGGTTGATTATGACGTCACACAGACACTTCAATCACCATATGTCAAAATGCGGTCATCAGAGAGCATTGGTGTGTTCAGCAAAAATGTGTATTTTAATAATTCCCACAATTTTTAAGAACACATTAAAATCGTTAAATTTGAACAAAGTACTAGTTATCTCAAAAAAACAGATTTAAGGTAGTGCAGAAAGAAAACCATTTATATCTCTTCAACGTTAGGCTTAGTGTCTTCAGCAACTTTTCTTAAAATCACTTGTTCTACAACTTTGCCGAAGACCACAACGCGGTTATTTCGTAGCTGGAAAAGTTAGAATTTGAAAGTTTTATTAAGCCCTTATGAATGGTTAGGCGTGTTTTTCAAAAGATGCGGAATATTATTTTGAGCAACTCTTTCTTAAGACACCTAGTCGATAAAATGATGACAAAAGGGTGAAAATGATTTTGACCGTTTTTTTTTTTCAGAATTGTGCCACTGTGAGCGTTGCGTACACCCAACATGACGTCACGGCATTCCTTGGTGCCGGAAAAATATGAATGAACTAAAATAAGTTTCTCAAGACATACTTACAGCCTCTTTATTGATTTTATACGAATAACATTTTTTCGCAAAAACGGCGAAAATAGGTTGACTTCATTTTCAGCTCATGTGAGAGCAGATGAATAATTCAATTATTGATAATTAATTAAAATCAATTATTGATTTTTACCGACACTGCCGAACACATTCAAAAACACACACAAAAATAGGTAAATTATGCCATGCTGTTTAATTCCAATAAGAAAAGTTCGATAGCCATGCGAATCCGTGTAATTGCCTTAAAATGCACCGAGAGACCCGTCGACATCCCCAACATTTCAGCCCAATCCTTGCACCGCATATGTCGATCCCCTCTCACCGTATCGGTGACACTCGGCGGCATGGGCGTATGTCGAGTTGATTAAAGTTTTTATTTGTTACCTTCCAAAACTTGTTGACAAAATGTGTGCCAACTAGGGCAATCAGCTCCCATCGAAGTTGCGGTGCAAACTACTTTCGGAAAATATATTCTTAGGCATTTAGGCGAGGCAGTTAGGCGCGCTTGAAGTGAGCAAGTAGCATACAGTGCGACGCCCAACGGGCCAAACACCTTCGGTAGTCGAAAGATAAACAAAGTTAAAAGTAGAACTCGAACCGGCTTTCAGTTCAATCGGAAACACGGAGTCCACCACAGGAAACCGCGTGAGTCGGCAACTAAAAACCCAAAACCCGGTGGTTGTTGCTGAGTGCAAAGGGTTTGTTTGGGTGACACTGTTAAAATATGGATGTTGTTTGCCGCGCTGTCACGTTGGATCAGTGTTTGGTAATGACCTGACGATGAAAATTGTAGAATTCATGCTTATGTAGCATCTGAGTTGAAATTGCACTCAACTGCTGCACAAAGTTGAACCCGTTTGTTTGTTTCAGGCTCAGACTCTCATGTGCACGTAGGTACATTGTCCTGTGCAATCACTGACCCGCCTCAAACTGACATGAATGATTTGCATCGTCAAACTATTGCGAAGCCACTGACCTCGGAATGACAGCAAATGGTCCACAATGATTACAATCGCGAAAGGGATGCGATCACGTTTCCGTTCAATGAGTCAAGACCGGTGATAGTGTGTCCGGTAGAGAGTTGGTTACGTGTCGTGTCAAATATTGATTATAGACCAATGGGCATGTTCAATTGATAATGGATCGATTTGATTTGCTGATAAAAATAGATGATAAGACAGAGAGTGGTACTGTCTATAATGTAGTACGGGTGTTTTATTTTAATTGAATCTTATTCAAGTGATGTAACTGGAAGTTTATTCATGGTTCAAAATGACATTTTGGGAGTAATTTGCAGTCATTGAAAATACCGGAACAATTATTCAACTAGGTTTCGAATGGTTTCGTTTGCTTTCCAATTACTGAGAAAATTTTTGGTGATCTATTAATTTCAAAGCACTTTACTCACCAATCAGGCTAAGGCCGAAGTGGCCTCTGTTGTATACAGAAGTTGTCTCCAGTCGATTTGGTCCATGGCTGCACCCTGCCAGCCTCGCAGTCTACGAAGGGTCCGCAGCTCGCCTTTCACTTGATCGATGCTTCCTTTTTTTGTGCCCTAGGGATCTTTCTCGAGAATCATTTTAACTGGGCTGTCTTTCGACATTCTTACGACATGCCAAGCCCAAGGTAGTCGACTGGTTTTAGTTATGTGAACGATGGGAGGTTCTCCCAGCACCTGGTGCAATTCGTGATTTATTCGCTTCCTCTATGGTCCGTCTTCCCGAGCAAAGGTTTCTACAAAATTGATAACAAGTTCTAATATCACATTATCAGTGTTTGCTCACTAAATATGTTATCATTTAGGCTGAATAAACAGAAATTAGAAGAAAAATTAGTATTCTCCATTTAATTCCAACTACCTTGCTTATCTTCGACAGATACACGTATTTCGTCTACAATGTGCAGACTTCTTCAGCGTCTCGTACTCAATAACCTGACAACCCGAGCAGGAGACAACAACTCATGAATACCTAATTATGATCTTGATAACTGGCCTTGGTATTAAAGAGCTCAGATTAAGAGGTAAAATACCTAAGCAAAATACCTAAGAATTGAAAGCAAAATATCTCTCGAATACCAAAACTTGTTATTTTGCATACCTGGGAATACCTGAGAGGTACTATTTTGGTATTGTTTTACGTAAAGTTGGTATTCGTATAACATTGTGGGAACAATTTTATGGTATTATCCTCAGGTATTTTACCTCTTACTCTGTGCTCATAAATACCAAGGCCAGTTATCGAGTTATTCGGTCCTGCTCGGGAAGTCAAGTTATTAGTACGAGACACTGAAGAAGTCTGCACATTGTAGACGAAATACGCGTATCTGTCGTAGATAATCAAAGGTAGTTGGAATTAAATGGAGAATACTAATTTTTCTTCTAATTTCTAGTTACAGGTATTCCACTAAACAACTCAAACCCTCTAGGATTCTGAATAAACAGCCAAAATAACAAAAGAGATAACAAATTAATGTGCATTGGATATCACAATATTAACTCGTCTTATTATCATCGAGCTCATTTTGATAACAAATTTTGTGATATGAACAAATTCCTTAATATAATTTCAAATTATGTTATCAACATGATTTCAAATTCTCAAGAAGTTGTTCTGGTGAGAAACTCAATCCCAACGCGATGTAGGAAGCGTAACCCCGGTAAGGTAGCATGCTGAAATCTCATCCTACCACGAAAAATGGAAGTATTCTTTATGCGGTATATTATTTCCAGATCATACATGGAGTTCCCAAGTATTGTATAGTAATCTTAAATTATTTGTTTCCTTCGTGGCAATGATAATGCAGGTCTGTCTACAATTGCAGCAGGACCACAATCAGCAGACATGCAGTCAATTCAGATATATTTTTTGTTATCATTTTGTATTGTAACACCCTTCGCAATATTTGTTATGCTATTTCAGCTTCACATTTATGCAGTTTTAGCTTACCCAACCCACGTTATTTTGAGATAGGCTGATTTTTAAAGTTTGTTTTTAGAAGGGATAATACGACGGGTTCTACTATAGTATTTTTGTTTTCCTTCCCTTATCCAAACAAATTTAATGATTTAAAAACTAAAATTGTTTATGATCCTTCTTTTTCTTTTGCACAGATATAAAAGATTCATTCATGGGCCTAGTAGGAATCAAGAGTTATCGGAGAATTCAAATTTCCTTCCTTTTTTTCTCCTTCTTTTTGTGGATTTGTTAAGTTTCCCTCTTTGGGCAGTAATCATAATCATATGAAGTTTATTTCGACTTATTGTTTGCTTAAAAAAATTTGCCATTCTGCTAGGCTGCCCGCTGATAAACTTTCTTTCATTACATCATTACATCATTAAGAAAGCTTTGACATTTCAGAGTTTATATCATCTAACTTCGCAGCAGAAGAGGCAAATAGCTGCATTTTATTTCAATATGCATATTATTTAGTATCGCATTACAACATCGTGTTATTTTCATCATATCATCACTGTATATTATTATAATCAAAATAAAATTATTTATTAAAAATAAATAAAAATAATTAAATTTCATCTACGTCAAGGTTACAGAAAGTTGATTCTAGATAATACAGATATTTATATACAGATATAAATAAAATTATTGAATGCTTTCCAATTCTGCTGATTTTGTTTATCCATATGTCATAAATACACACATTTTTATTTTTTATTTTTAATGTATAAACAAATGTTTTATGTTGTAAAGTTAAAGATACAACAAGCTGCATATTATTATCATATGCCTATTAATTCTGTTTTAATTATTTCATTACATTTTTTAAAATTACAGGATTAACCCAGCATTAACTTCTAACACAGAGCGCTGATTGTATTTTGTTTAAAGGTTCTGACTTCAACTGTTACATGTTATTGCTCCCTAGAACCAGCAGAAAAGAAATTTCGACTTGTAAGATATACAAGTTTGAAAACATTATACAGAACAGGCTACCCCATTTCCCGTTTTAAACTACATACACTTTTTGTACTTATTTCCTTGAAAGACTAAATATATATATTATATTACATGCACCTCATTATATTTCATTGAATTAAAATGTTTAAATACTGGGAGGGGATGGTGCATCATTGAAGTTACAATTGAACAATGGAGTGGACAGCCAACCGGAGTCTAGGAGGGGATGTGTCTATCATTCATGATTGGTACATTCTACTCCAACAGTTGTAATGAATTTGACGCGCCTTTCTCAAACAAACCATCTAGTGGAAAGCTTAATTGATTTGCGTATTTTGTTATTCGTTTTATCGGATCATATTGTTGGAAGGAGATTCTCTTATTCCCGCAGGTTTCGCGTAAGTGCCTCTGCTAACGGGCCAGCCCAACCTTTTTTTGGCCCTTGATACAGCAGTATGTTGAATTTGAAAAGGTAACAAAGTATGATCTTTCTGCTAAGTGGAACCGCATGCAGGGCAAGGCCCACGCTAGGATGGTGGCTTCTTACATACACACGTACATACCTTAGCCCAAATTTTGTTGAACTTCTGCATAGTCTCATCTGCTTTACCAGTCTTTTTTAAGACCCACTTCACTGAGAGAAATTTGGCGGGTTGATGTATTTCTAAAGGAAATGTACACCTTTTTCCGTGAACCAAATGACAATTGTTTTGGGGTAGTGCGCCGACGCTAAATCCAGCCAAAACAATGGAAGACTATGCTACTGATATAAAGGCAGCAACCTCTTCTGCAGACACTCGGATCAATGGATTTCCGCATTGATTGTTCCGGTAGTGTAAAAAATTTTAGACTTTATACCACATATTGCTTGCGGAACATATTGCTTGCGATATCAGCAAACAATTTTTGTACCAGAAATTCTGCACTTGAATCGACAGCTGAATCGTTCGGTCATTCGATTGTAGGATTTCGGTGAATTTCGAATATCTGCAAAAACTTACTGATTTAGGTAAATTTAACCGAATCCATAAAATCGGTTGCCGAACCAGCTGTTGAATTTCGGTAAAACTTTACAAATTTCTGTAAGATAATCTGAGTGTGAACTAAACAAATGAAAAATGACCCAAACGCAGTATGCTATGATAAACACATTTAAACCATACAAATACACGCGTACAACGTAAATCTACGTGGATAGTTTATTTTCGAAACATTCCTTACCGTTCTAAAACACCACCACCGCGAGTAATGTCCATGTTTCGTGCCCGTAGAGGTCTTCCGGTCTAATTAATCTCTTATAGATGGTCAGCTTTGTAGTTTTGTAGCGTCCTTCGTAGTTCAAAGTAGGCTGCCAGTCATCAATCGGCTTAGATACAAGAATTCATCTTCCGCCTCGATTTCATCACCGTCAATCTGAACTCGTGATGGGAGAATGACATTGTCTTCTGTGAACCTCTCCCGCTCGTGTATTTTCAACGCTAACCGATTACCGATTACGATTACCAAAAAAACGAAAACCAGGCACTTCTGCATGGCAAAAAAAGCAGATTATTTCATCCTGCAACAAAAACTCATGGTTATAGTATGATTTATTTTACTTACTGACTTAAGATACACACTTAGAAAATTTTACAGTATTCTGTAATTTTTTACCGAACTTTCAACAGCTTAACATTTGGTAATCCAATTTTACGGATTTCAGTAAAATTTTACATTTTTCCGGTAATTTTTTTACAGATACCTGTAAAATTTCACCGAAATTTGGTAAATCGAGTTGCCGAACGTTCAGCTGTTGAAAGTTCGGTAAAAAGTTAGCGAATACTGTAAAATTTTCTAAGTGTGTACGGGCGATCATTTCATTTTGATCATTAAATTTATTTAGGAAACTGTCCATTTTAGCAATATTTTTACTCCATTTTTTCAATTTTCCTTCCTTCGTCCTCAACCACTTCTGAACTATTTTGCTTCTGATTAGACAAGATGACTACTCAACATGTTAACATAAGTTCAGTGAAAAATCACCGATTTACGGTAATTTGACTTCAGCTACAGATTTTTCGGTAAATTTTTTTTACAAATTTTCGGTATTATTCCCCATTTACCGTTTTTCGGTAGTTTTACGATGTGTCAACAACAAAATTTTACTCTTTTACCGAAAATTCTGTGATTTTTATTTTACAGATCGAATTCGATGATTTTTTACGTGTTTTTACAGAAGTTCTGTCAGAAAACACTATCTAAGTCGATGTACTTTATTTGATTTACTATTGATAGATTCAATCTGATACAACATTCAGTTCCGAAAATTATCTTGACGTTTGCTTTTCTTTTTCGCGAACCTTATCAAAGGAGCGCATCGCCTACAAAGCGAAGAATGACAGGGTTGCCAGCTTGCCGTTTTCTGCGCTGACAATCTCCCCCTGATATGGTCCGAAAATTTCCGGAGCCGCTCTTAACTTTTGAAGGTCAAGCAGAGCCAATCGTGACCACGACCGCAGCAAAGCCTTCTCTCCAATCTTCACGACAGCCTGTCGAGGTCTGCCATCCTGGTATGGGACAGTATCGATGATCTTGGGACCGGTAGATATTCTAACGACCAGCGCTTCCAAAAAATATCTAGCTGTTGCTGGACTAACCCAAGGTTTCACCATAATTTCTGGGCGCACGAGTTCGTATGACAGACCCCAAACAGTAGCAACGTCTCCTTCATGGCGACTTTTCAACCCGGTAGAGTTTAATATCAAAGAATGATTGGGCGTCATTGCCTCTGCTTCCTCGGATTCCAGTTTTTAGTACCTCAGCGGCCATGAGTTCACCAAACATTTAGCCTCCACGACTAGTGTCTGCCAGCGTTCGTCAGTGAGATTTTCCTCGGAATACGCATCACCCATCGATGCCTTGAATGCACCAAACGTTTTCAAACGCCACCCATGTGCGGCGCTCTAGGTGAATTAAAGTTCACTTTTGCGTTAGTGCTCGTAGACGCGGTGGACAGTCCTTGGCTTAACCGATACTGTCTGAAAATTTGTCTCATTACCACTGAAGAATTCGGCAGGTGATCCTCTGCGACCCACGAATCGACCCACGAATCGACAGGAAATGAACGATTCTGTTGACAACGTGTAGGCCACTTCAAGATGGACAGCGCGTGCTGTCAGGCACGTGAAGAGTGCGAGACAGCGTTTGGCGTTGGATCACCCAAGCTTCACCAGCAGCGAACCAAAGTAGTTCAATCCGGTTTAGTTGGTAGTAGCGCCATCGGTGGAATTGCTGGTCTAGCTCAGCGGATCTTACAGGTAGTGATTCAGGTGTAGCGCAATCAGACTTTTCTTTTTCAAGTTCAGTTAATACAGAAAACAGGAGAAATATTCAGCTAACCTTCCTTTTTACCAAATGCAAATTGCCGGGTCTTTCGTTCAACACCTGAAATAAGATTTTGTACAGTCTCCTTATCCACTTTATTCGCCGCAGAACGCCAGTTTGCCTCGAACCGTTTTTCGCTCACAACAGCTTGAATTTTCTTAAGGTTACGCTTGACGATTGCCCAATATTGTTCAATTGGGTAGAGCTATGGTGTATTGGGAGGGTTCTTGTCCTTGGGCACCACTTGAACGTTGTTGGCAGCATACCACTCCATGGCCGTTTCCCGTAATGGCAGGATGCCAAATCCGGTTAAAATAGAACGGAACAATTGTGTCACTTCAGGAAAGGCAGTAGACGTTTTTGTAGGCACTCGCTCAGATGAATTTCCTGGTTGACGGTTCCGGTCGCAATGTAAACGTTGCTCTTTAAGCGACAGGTACAGATGGCATGCCACACCAGATATTTTTCGCGAACTTTGACAGTTTAATGTGCTTGAAAATATTTGCCATCTTTCCCCGTCCGGTTGCCGTATGAAATTCCGGTCCAGGAAGCTGTTTAAAGTCTGCCTTGACGTAAGTTTCATCGTCCTGTATCACACAATCCAAAATGAAATATGATTTCCCTTTGAATGGCAACATGATTTCCAGGTTTAGTGATGACTACTCGCGAGACGACGACTTCGGGCCAGATTTGGCGAGATCAAAGCTTCAGGAGTGAATTGAAATGTTGTGTACTTTTATTGAAATATATTTATTTTGTACATAATAATATCGAATTTGCAGAAAAGTGAAAGAGAAAGAGAGAAATAAGAAGTTTAAACTTCGTCAGCATCGTCGTGTACAACTTTCACGATCGTGCTTTGGCCGACGTGTTTTGTTTATCGTCGCGATTTGGAGTTTCCACTTTCTTGTAAGTCGACAGTCCAGCTGGTTTTTTTTTGCTCTATCCACGGTTGAAGGCGCCACTCACAGCTTCTTTGCGACGTCTCGGACGGAGAGGTTGGGGTTCCACTCAAAACAGCGGGTAATTTTTTTTGTCGTTGGTGTGGCCTCCAGCTTTCGATTTCCTCCCGATTCAGCTTTCCTGGCTGTCAACAAACGTTCACCGAACACTTTTAAAACTATGGTAACAGTTGATTTAACCACATTCAACAATTTCGCAAACTTGGATTTTCGCCATGCACGTGCAAATTTTTGATGCGTTGCTTCTCTTCCTTCGACGACATTTTGATAGCACTTCAGTTATTCTCAAAATCAAAATAACGGCATGATGCTACACGCACACATCTTCAAAATGAGAGGTGTGCAAAAATTTTTAATGCACGATGAAAGAATGCTTCAAGTTTAAGTCGACCAAATTTTAACCAAAACACCCTTTATGTCGTGTCCATACAGGTTCAGTGATTTGTTTGACAGTGCGGAGACCTTATCTGGATAGGGTTTCCGATGTAAACAACTTTATGGTAGCTACTTCTGCTGCTTGGAGTTCAGCTTGTTGAAGCTGGCCGGTGTACTTCAGCTGCTTTTTGACCGAATTGTGTAGAAACCAGAGAGCGCAGGCTGTTGAGCAATGCAGCCGATCCCAGGAGGAAAACCGGTCAAAGTATATCATTATTTCGAAGAAACAGTGATACAGGGTAGTTGGACGTACTCTTTGGAAGTAGCGGTCACTGGCCCTCCAGTCCTTCTAGACCTTTAACTATTTTGTCTAGATTTGTCCTCCGGCAGGCGCAACCGCGTCTACAATCCAGGATAATGCGGCTCTGGAGTAAAAGTAAAGTAAAAGTAAAGTAAAAGTAAAGTAAAAGTAAAGTAAAAGTAAAGTAAAAGTAAAGTAAAAGTAAAGTAAAAGTAAAGTAAAAGTAAAGTAAAAGTAAAGTAAAAGTAAAGTAAAAGTAAAGTAAAAGTAAAGTAAAAGTAAAGTAAAAGTAAAGTAAAAGTAAAGTAAAAGTAAAGTAAAAGTAAAGTAAAAGTAAAGTAAAAGTAAAGTAAAAGTAAAGTAAAAGTAAAGTAAAAGTAAAGTAAAAGTAAAGTAGAAAGTAGAAGTAAAGTAGTAAAGGTGAGAGTAGTGTGAGGTGAGAGTGAGGTGAGAGTGAGGTGAGATTGAGGTGAGAGTGAGGTGCAGGTGAGGTGAGGTGAGGTGAAGTGGTGAGGTGAGGTGAGGTGAAGTGAGAGTGAGGTGAGGTGAGGTGAGGTGAGGTGGTGAGGTGAGGTGAGGTGAGGTGAGGTGAGGTGAGTGGTGAGGTGAGGTGAGGTGAGGTGAGGTGAGGTGAGGTGAGGTGAGGTGACGGTGAGTGTGAGGTGAAGGTGAGAGTGAGGTGAGATGAGGTGAGGTGAGGTGAGGTGAGGTGAGTGAGTGTGGTGAGGTGAGGTGAGATGTGAGGTGAGGTGAGGTGAGGTGAGGTGAGTGTGAGGTGAGGTGAGGTGAGAGTGAGGTGAGGTGAGGTGAAGTGAGGTGATGGTGAGGTGAGGTGAGTGTGAGTGAAAGTGAGGTAAGTGTGAAAGTGAAGTGAAGTGGTGAGTGAAAGTGAGGTGAAGTGGTGAGGTAGTGATGAGTGAGGTAGAGTAAAGTAAGTGAGTGAGGTGAGGTAAGTGAAAGTGGTAAGTGAAGTGAAGTAGTGAGTAAAGGTAGTGGTGAAAGTGAAGTAAAAGTGAGTGAAAGTGAAGTGAAAGTAGAGTGAAAGTAAGAGTGAAAGTGAAAAAAGTGAAGTAAAAAGTGAAGTAAAAGTAAAAGTAGTAAAGTAAGTAAAGGTAAAGTAAAGTAGAGTAAGTAGTAAAGTAAAGGTAAAAAGTAAAGTAAAGTAAGAGTAAAGTAAAGTAACAAGTAGAAGTAAAGTAAAGTAAAGTAAAAGTAAAGTAAAGTAAAGTAAAGTAAAGTAAAGTAAAGAGTAAAGTAAAGTAAAG
>JASCZW010019773.1:0-13245 GCA_034211315.2 Aedes japonicus | reverse complement strand
AAGTTGTGTAACTTTTCGTGATACATACTACCAAATGCCTTAGCAAACTAATCTTTGCAAGTGTATAACTAGTTGAATCTCGTTTACAGCTTGAAAACTTTATGAGTTATAATTAAAAATGTAATCGATGGTTACATAATAGACTGAGTCAAGGGACACATACCCTACGTTGTTGAAAAAAAAGAGGATAAATGAAACATCATGTTTAGTACTGCAATACTAAAAATGAGTATGACAAATATAAAAGGCCAAATTAAAAAAAATACTCTCAAATTTAATAAAACCTGCAAACCTGTTTAGTAATATATTGACATTTTAGAGTCAGTGCTTTATTGTTTATATTGGATTGGTTATTCCAAAGATGATGTCATAACAATGGAAAAACGCAGAGAGTGAAGCCAGAAGTACCAATCGAAGAGTTAAACGGGTTACCAAACGAGCAATGTAAATAAACATGATAATCTTTGATGAAGTTTGTCAGAGGGAGACAATTTCTCATCTCCATGCAAAGCGCTAGGAGTGGACGGTAATTTATTGCTAGAACGGATAGACATGAAGAGAAAGTGTATTGATTGTTCCGTATAGGGCAACGGCAGGCTTTTGAAATTGAAAAACCGTCCACTCCTAGCGCTTCGCATGGAGATGAGAAATTATCTGCTTCTGACAAACTTCATCAAAGATCATTACTTCCGCGCATGGGAGAATACAAAAAATAATAATCAAAATAATAATCTTGCTAAAAATGCATGGAGAGTATTGTCCTAGAGATTCAAGTGAAAAACAATAAAAATCCGAATAATCAGCAAAATGCACGAGAATCTCAATCATGACGGAATTTGGAATTTGAATGATTCAAATGTGAGAACAATATTCAGAACACCGGTGACCACCGATAAAAAAAATTAGCAGTGATACACACCGATAGACAGAGTTCACTACCCGGATAAAAATAACCATACGATTACAATACAATAATATAAAATAACTTTAAAATCTATTTCCGACCATGAATCTAATTGTTCATGAATCAGATAAATGAAAAATGTACTTAATGTATTTAAATAGAGGGATTTGCCGTCTATGGGTGTCTATGAGTGGAAGAGGTAAACGAACCATAATTGCACCACAGGACCGGTCGACTACAATGTATTGGGCAGGGTTCAAGAAGAAAGGGGCACGCAACGGGTAAAGTGGATCGATCAAGTGATTGGCGAGTAGTGAATATTCCGCATACTACGAGCCAAAGTGTTGCCTCGGACCGCATAATTTGAAGACATACAGCTTCATCGCCTCATGCAGAGGTGTTATTTGTAATTCACCAACGTCACAGCAACAAGCAACAAAGATCAAACTTGTGTCATAAATCGAAATACAATTGAAAGATTTTCAGGAAACGTAACAAACTAATAAACAAAATTATTATAGAAATAATCATACACCCTATCAAAAGATGCACGATTAAGCCAACCACATCGTTGTGCGTATTGGATTACCCAACCTCAAAAAAATCAACCAGTCACCCAATCCCACCTTCTCCATTGACTTCTCTCCATCATGGTCATAAATCTTCTGCCTCTTTTTTTTTCGTTCGATTGTCCACATCTTCCATTGGCCAACCACACGCTTCTCAATCTTTCTAAACAAGCTCCTACCGGTTTTTGGCAATCCGCTATTCGCTCTTTCTTTCAACTACATTCGTCTTCTACCTACGTTCATTTTTGTCGCTTGTTTCCATCGCTGGCCGTCGTGATTGGTCAAAGGCAAACACATAAGCAACACCCATCCAATGAATCCCGCTGGGTCCAACCGTGCCAGAGTGGAAAGGCAACACATCGCCAGCTCAAATTACCGCCAACTATAATTTCAGCGCAGCGTGAAATCCTATAAAATCAATTATACTGTGTGACCACCCACCGACCGGGACCAAGAAACCGACAAACGTGTTCGCTCGTATGCTGCAGGCTTTATTGATAATATTAAAATATTTAGCCGTTATAATGGACCACTCTGATTGGTTCATCTATAATTTAAAATTCTCTAAATTTCCCTTCCCTTCCGATTTTTCGACCCCCGCGCCAGAATCGATCATTCCCCACGTCGAACTCCCACGCTTCCACCCCATTGGAAAATGGTAGCTCGGATCGTTCGCTCAAGGCAACGATGATGACCTGACTCAAAATGCCGTACCCGTACGACAATATGAGTGGATGTTGTTTTCTGCCAGAATAATAACTATAATCACGATAATCGTCAGATAATAGCCACGCGCGCGGCAACCTTCTGTCGCTCTCTCTCTCTCACTCTGTGTGTGTCTCATCATTATCGTCGGCTCCCGGTTCGTTGGAACAAGCGAAGCAATGAAGAGATTCAGCAGTAGGATCCTAGTTGCCGTTGTGGAATACTGCTAACTGCTGTGAACTGCGCTTAGAACGATTCGCTAAGCGAAACAGTAGTAATAATAAATGATCAGCTCATATATTAGGAAGTGCATGGTGCATGCACTCTACTCGAGTGCTGACAACCGCGGCAGGGCTGGCTGCTTATTCTGAGGGGAACAATGGTGTGCTTAGGTGAGGTTGGCCATGACTTTTTTTTAGAAATTATAGGTTTGCTCCCTATTTTCGCTGGTGATGATATTGCTGTTGAATTTTTTAACGTTCAAATCGGCTCTTCATTAAAAATTCCATCGTCTTTCCATGGAACAACCATTATCACACTTAATAAGTGGCTCAAAATCCATCCTTACTTCTGACCTAAATCAGCTTTCATCATTTTCTATTTGCTGAAGGAAGTGCTATTGCTACCTACCGCTACAACAATTTAAAACAGCAGTTTTTGGTGCGAAATACTACTTACAATTTTTAAATTTTGTTTCTCTAATTCCTTTTATATCCTTGTGTAGGCCCTTCGGGCAACTCGCCTAGTATATTGCATTGAAAAATTCCTTTTCAGTCCTTATATTTACCTCTCCAGGATTCTTATACACTAGTTTCATGCCAACTCGTCTTCGTGATTGGCAGCACCCTCTCAGAATCCAATGAAACTTTGTAGGTGGGTAGACTATGTCTTTTCAAGCAACTATGCATACTTAGTTTTATCAAAATTTATGTACACTACCATCTGAAAAGCGCTTAAGTTTTTTGATCGTTTTTATTTTTACATCAGCATAACTCAAAAAGGAAAAGACTTACAAAAAAGTGATGTACGAGTGGCTTTTAGAAAATCGTCCTTACTTTTATGAAAAAAATAGTAAAAATTGTAAAATTGATTCATACACACTAAAAATATAATTAAATTTGAAGTAAATTTGCAAAAAAATGGCTATCTTAGAATTGGACGATTTTTTTTAAATAAGTTGCCATACATTGTAAGATGGGCACTTTTAAGGAAAAAAAAAGGTTTTTTTAACAACAAATTTCATTAGATTCTAAAAGGGGGATGCCAACCACTGGATGAGTTGGCGTGAAATGGCGTGCCACCATGGCTAATAAACGGAAATGTAAAGGGCAATCTATTCATTCGTCTTCAAATGACATTAATTTGAGTAATTAATTTAATATGCTCACAGATGATGAAGGGATGAATAAGGAAATAATTCTCCCTATTGTGGTGACGATTTCGGATTTCTCAGCAACCCTGGTAACCAAAAAGCAGTTGCAAGGCATCGTTACGGCAGCCTAATCAGTAATTAAGTCACCTTAAATGCAACATAAATGTCGCTTTCGGCCCAATATCCGGCTGCTTTACTGAAATGCTATGATAATGCTTCATAAATGCTATTTTTCATTCGAAATGCTTATTACAGGCTGCAAGTATTTAAATAGCTTTTGAAATCCAACGTTACAACAGATGGCATTCAAGATGCTGATATAATGCTTGTAGCATCTCAAATGCAGATTAAGGGTTGGTTTAATGCATATGCTGATGCTTATTAATTACCTGGGAGATCATAACATTTGATGAAGGTGTGAAATATTCCCTTTCAATTTATAAACGAGGTGAATGCCGTTTGCGTGCAGAAACCTTGGACATCTGTTGAAGGTTGTCTTAAAAGATCAGCCTAGTGATGAATCTTCAAAATCAAAAATGAGTTGACACATTTACTTGGAATCAGCCCAGTTCATGTAATTAAAATTAAAATTAAATCCCGTCCTGACGATTCACGCAACGTAATTTCAAATGATTTTTGTCTAGTTCACTTGAAATCTTCTTAAAGTCTAATCTATTAAACGATTATTTTCCATCTGTCAGGTTTGACTAAAATTTAAATTATTTCGCGAATTGGAACACAGTCTTGAAGTCGGTTTTTTGTGTGTGCCCATTAATGATTTTCATAAATGTTTTGAGATTATTTTTGAGGAAAATTTTATAGAATTTCCCAAAGAGTTTATGTAATGTTCTAAGACATATTTTGAGGTATTCCTTCAAGCATTTCTATAGGTTTATAGGTTCATCAGGAGTTTGTTCGCATTCCTCCATAGATTCTTTTGGCGTTTCATTGGCAGTTTTTCCACACTTTCTTGTGATGAAATTTCTGGACAATATTTTTCAGGTAAATCCTGAAGGATAAACTTTTGATTTGTAGGAGAAATCTAAAAGTATTCTTTTACATGCATTCCAAAATCTCATGTATTTAATTTTGTACTTTAAAAATTCCGAAAGGGATTTTGTTAAAATTATTTTTTAGATTTTGTCTAAAATTTTCAGCAATGAATTGTTCATATAGTTCTCCAGAAATTACTTTACTAATTTCCTCAAGTATTCCGCTGCAGAAGTGTTCCTTTCAAAGTTTCTCAGTAGATTGCTCCACAAATTTCTGCAGAATTTCCTGCAGGGATTTGTACAAAAATACTGCTCTTTAAACTCAGAAGAATTCACAAGGTTCTCGATATTTATTTTTACCATTCGAAGCATAGTTATTTCGAACGTAATTTTTGTTATCTTTATATAATTTTGCAGTGCGCCAAAATTTTTCGCGTAATTGCTAAGCGGATCCTGATCGATGCCACCGATTACAAAAAAAGGCATGCGGAATTTGGTTCAGGTAGCGCATTGGTAATGATGGGTTTTGACCGATCCAAAAAGAAGCTGCTGAAATGTGACTGTCCTCATTTGATAATTACCAAAGATACTCACTACTCGTTGGCTCTTTATGCAAGCTACGCTTGCAAAAAGCAGCCTTTGTACCTGGAACAGTTGATGCAAGATATCTACAGTCATATGTCTGCAGTTCCAAACGATCCAATGATTACCAGATGAAACAAAGTATCTTGGAATTGAAGCCTTTGGAAGCTCTGCTTCCATCTGCTACCAGATGGTTATTGTTGGTTGTCGCAAGGAATTTGGAACGGTTTTTGAAGCTCGTATTGTTATTCACGTCTCAGTCCACCCGATGATGCAGCCACTTCTCCACTTCTTGAACTAGGCATTCCCCCTTATCAACAAACGAACCATATCTTCCAGTCAAAATCTTCCTTGCAAATATTTGCGTGCATAACTACCTAAGGCACCTGACGGATTTTGGAGTTTCTGATTTCGAGAAACATCTTCGTAATAAGTCGGAAATATATATATCGGGGTAGCAGCAGGGGAAATGCATAGATCTGGAACTCTCTATGGAACCAGGAAGGAGGCTTCCTACTCGATCTGCTGTGCTTTCTATACCGAGTTGATCAAACAGATCATTGAGCGCTTTGATCTGAACGATCCAGCTTTGACTACTACATCGAATGTTGACCCCAAGAAGCTATACACATTGAAAGAGTTTAACACGATTACTGAACAATATTCGATTTGAGTTTGAGTTTCGTGAGCTGAAGACGACAATCATCTACAAGGATATCGAGGTGTAATAATCAAATGACTTGGAAACTTTTTGGAGAAAGCACCTGTGATTCAAACGAGCAGATAGGAAGCTGACTTTTCCCTTGCTAAGAAAGCTCAATGCGAACATACTCCACATTCTTCGGCAGTGATGGAGCGAGTTTTCTCGCATTATAATTTGAAAATCTGGAACCGCTTGCGTACGGACATCATGGATGCCATCCTGCGAAGCTACTGTAACACGAAAGGGACAAAGGAGTTGATCAGTTAACATTAACATCACAACTAAAATCTAAATTCAACAAATTTAAGTACGCACATCATATGATTGATGTCAATTTCTTACTGATTTTGTTCACCTATCCTCACACGTTTAGTAATCAAAACTAATACCGCATAGTTCATTACCATGTCAATACTGGCCTGTCAGAAGGGTTTAAGTGCAATGATCGATTTCCCCGAGAACATGAATGTCTCGTATACTGATCCGGTTTTCCTGTGGAAAGAAGATCCGTTTCGCTGCAGTGTGATGTAGGGAAGCTTACAATTGAATCCTAGAGGGTTTGAGCTGATTAGTGGAATACTTGTAACTATAAATTAGAAGAAAAATCAGTAATCTCCATTTAATTCCAACTACCTTTGCTTATCTTCGACAGATACGCGTATTTCGTCTACTATGTGCAGACTTCTTCAGTGTCTCGTACTAATAACTCAACTGAAAGAAAACCTTCGCCACCTGCCGAATATATATATTATTTTCTAAATACAAAACGTTTACCTATCATTATGTTGTTTATACCCATCTTATTATTAGTTTGTTTATACCTATCCTGAGTCAAAAACAAGTGCATTTAATATCTAACTCGCTTCTTTCTCATCTATACTTAACATACTTATTGTGTAGCAGCGGGTGCTCCGCTTCGTCGAGTTTGATGTCGTTTGGGTAGTAAGTTGAAGAGCCATGTGTAACCGTTGCCTTGGTCTTTGTTTAGTAGATTTGTGTTCTGTTGTTTGTTTATTTCTAAGCTTTCTGCGACGTCTAATTTCCAGGGTGTAGATGTAGTCCGTAATATTGTGATGTCATTCGTCGTTACACAGAAAAAAATAATTAATTTTAACAAGCGCGTAAAATTTCCTCTCGTTTAATTTCATCCCAAAGGAGGCGTAAACAACGAAGTGGTATGCAATCTTCCATACACCAGACAACAATGTTTGTAATCTGTCATACAGCAGGCTAGATGCAGGCGTTATCTGACCTCAATTTACATGAAATATCCCATTAATTTCTGCCGAATCTAGCATTCCCTTTATGTGCATTAGAAAACGCATAAAATACAATGTTTATTTTTATCTGTGTATGTCGTGATTTTCCGTGAAGATGTGTTCTGCGACTGTTGATTTGAAGTTATGTGAATTCCCTTCCTTCCTTTCATTTGGCGAAGGTTTTCTTTCAGACGAGTTATTAGTACGAGACACTGAAGAAGTCTGCACATTGTAGACGAAATACGCGTATCTGTCGAAGATAAGCAAAGGTAGTTGGAATTAAATGGAGATTACTAATTTTTCTTCTAATTTATAGTTACAATTGAACTTAAGCCCTATTGGAAAGGCCGTTTTGTATCGGCAAATCAATATAAATGTGTTTTGATGTTATCTTTTTGACGTAGGAATACGTCTTTGTTGTCTATACTGGGGTACAATTTAAAAAAAAATCGTATTGCAACCGTCACGAAGTCATGAAGTCAAAGTGATCAGGTTTTGAAGATATTCTTGGGATGGTCTAGGTCGTCCACACTATCCTGGCGACCAAAACTTAAGATTTATGAGATTATGAGACATTTATGAGATAATCTTTGGATGTTCTGGGTTATCCAAACTATTCTGGAATTCAAAAATAGAAATCTACAGCTGTAACTTTAGTACATTAGAGATATCTTGAGATGTTTTAGGTCACCAAAACTGCCCTTGAGTTCAGAAGTATCTTCAGTCGTAACATTACCTTTATAACCTATGAAAAGTGACGATATGCATCCAAACATCCTGTAAGGTCACCAGTAATTATCAGATTATCTTGGGATGTTCAAGTTCATAAAAACTGACTTTGAGTTCAGAACTTAAAATAAACAGTAGTAACCGTAGCCTTTAGGGCTACAGAACTACGATAGATATTCAAACATAGTCAATTTCAAATATTGAAATGTCTACAGACATTGAACATAGGATAAGCTTGTTAGTTTCTGGCTATTCAAACTGCCCTCAAAACTTAAGATTTACAATTGTAATAGTAGCTTTATGGGCTACGCAAAGTTAAGTTAGTTTGTTTGGCATAGAATACCCCAAGATTGTTTTATAATCCCAAGTAGCACACTACGGGCATAATTAGTTGTAGTAACTTTATTATGACTTAGTAAGTCATATCTATGTTATTTCAACCGAATCTCAATAAGTGTGCTACTAGGGATGTCTGTTGGTCTTCCAGGACATTCATTAAAACATATCATAACATCGTTTAGCGGATAACGCTACTGTTACATCAATAGATCCTAAATTCTGAACTCCAGGAAAGTTCGGACAACCTAGCTTATCTCAAAAAAATAAATCCTACTTGCTTCAATTATTTCTCTGTTATTGAGAACCAAATTTTACAGAATACAACAAATTACTTGTAAAAGACCACTTGGAAAAAAAAAAACTTAGGGCTAAAAGGGATAGTTCAAAGAATATTGTGTTGTGCAATTTGAATGACTTACAGTGATGGACATAAGTATTCGTCATGTATTCATTTAAAGTATATGAGCTACTTTATGGAAATTATGTATGTTATCAATTGAATTATTCTTATGGAAAATATTCTGCCACATTTTCTTTATCCTTTATGCACACTTTTAAGTGCAAACAACTCCATTTATAACAGAAACTAGAAGGCGATAGTTGAACATCACAATTTAGCGTGGACAAAAGTTTTCGTCATATGAATGAACTTTCTTGTTTTTCGCATTTCAAACCATCTGGAAACACTGCATCTAGTTGAAACTGTCATTTGCTATTCATTATTGTTTACTGGACGTTGGATTCGGTTGTTTTTATAATTTATATCGTCATCCGAAGAAAATGGGTATAAAATACAAAGAAACTACAGTAGAAGAGCATATTAAATTTATTCATGTTGAATAAACGTATTGCTGAGATAACTCTAAGTGTTGGTAGGCCCAAAACAACTGTTCAGGATATTATCAAATGACATAAGAACAGCGAAAACTTCGGAAATAAAACTAGGAAAGGTCGTCCGTGCAAGTTGTCAGAAAGGGAAAAGCGTAAAATCATATAAATTATTGAGAAAGAACCGAAAGCTTCATCGCCAAAAGTACGCGCAGAGATACGAGATTTCAGTGGAAAAAAAGTTTCTGGGATAAAGTGCTATTCTTTGATGAGAGTAAATTTAACGTTTCGATCTGATGGACGTATTAAAGTGAGGCGGAAACCAGGAACTGACCTGCAGAAGAAAAACATTCGAGCCACTATTAAACATGGAGGATCTTCAGTAATGGTCTGGGGCTGTATGGCTGCATCTGGTGTTGGGGAACTGGTGTTTATAGATGGTATAATGAAAAAGCAGCAGTATCTGGATATTTTGAAAAAAAAAATGTGAAGAAGAGTGCTGAAAAGTTGGAAATAGGAAGCGATTTCTATTTCCAACAAGACAACGATCCAAAGCACACCGCAGAAATTGTTCGTCTATGGCTACTTTACAATTCTCCTCACCAGCTTAAAACACATTGCTCATTTGTGGGATGTACTTGATCGACGCATTCTGGAACATCACATAACTTCACAGAAGCAGCTGAAAGAAATGATTCGTGAGGAATGGAATAAGATCGAGCCATTCAATGCAGAATCGCGTGAAATCAGTTATTTTGCAGATAGGATTGAATACGAATTATTAAAGTTTTCAAAAACTTAATCAAAACTAACTCTTATGATCAATTTCATGTAAGACGAATACTTTTGTCCGGTTATTTTGAGGTTGTTTTAAAATTTTTTGTTATATCACCTGAATTTATCCAATATGTTGAATTTCGAATGAAGCAGAATGAAAATGATTCTTGATTTGTTTTATTTGTGTTTAACTGATTGTTAAAATTGATATCTTAGATATTCAATAAGAATTCAAACGATATGCTTATGCTTATGAAATACTTATGTCCATCAGTCGGTCGATGATTTTTGTGTGGTACAACTGTCGTTTTATTCCGTTTAGTACAAAAACCTATAAATCCCTCACTGCTATTCCTCGGGGCTAGTATTTAACTAGCGAAGTATGCCTTGACATCTAGAATATGTATCTCCACTTACCAATTTCCTTGACAGTAACACAAAATTTGTTTAGGGGCTGTTCATAAACCACGTAGACAATTAAGGGGGAGGGAGGGGTTTCGAAAAAGTCTACGTTTGTCTACGATGGGGGAGGGGGGGGATATACCAAAAGTCTACGTATACATTTTTTTCTCTCTACAAAACGGATATTCATACCGTCTACGCAGAGAAAAATGCGGTCATAACAAACATATTCCAGGTAGGTAAATCCAAACATAAAATTAGTTTATTTTGGCCGCAAACATAAACTTGTTTTCTTTCTATCATATTCTATGTTTAAAACCTACCCTAGTAGCACACTTGTTGCCATTCGGTTGAGATATCAGAAATATGAAGTCGTAATCAAGTCACTACAACTAATAAAGGTCGTAATGTGCTACATGGGAAATGACATCGATGTTTGAAAGTGTAATCATATTATGTTTATTTTCAAGATATTAATGATACGAATAAACGTACAAATTTTGGATTTTACTGGTTGCGTTGTAAATTTAATTTATGTATTCTTTGAGTCTAGATTATCTTAGTCCTGGATTGAGCTTGAATGCTAACATGTTTCAGTTTCAAGAAGTTTGCTTAGAGATGCACTGCACACAGTTTCGAGCCCTGAACTTTGTAAAAATTGAAGCAATACATCAAATCAGTATGACAGCTAATTTAATAATGGAGCATATCATCCCGTTCACACTACAACCTATATTACGCGATAAACACTACCTTAATATTAGCATATATACATCTAAAGACTGTCTACTTTAAATTTCGGAAACCAAAAAAATTGCAGCAAAACAAAATTTAAACATTATTCAAATATACCGATTGTTTATTTCACAATAATAGATTTATATCTACATAAAAAAAAGTTGATTACGATGTTAATCCTTTTTTCTGTTAAATTCTCGAACTTCCTGTGGTACACCCGCGATCAGGTTCCGTACGGTATCCTCGGAAACGCCCGCTGTGACGATTCTCCATCATCTTTTGAAATCATCGGTGTTATTTGCTTTCTTCTTAGTTTCGAAGAGTTTCCGCTTAACTAGAGCCCAGTACTTCTCTATTGGGTGAAGTTCTGGACAGTTTTGTGGATTGGCTGTTTTTTGGCACGTATTTGACCTCTTGTACCTTATACCATTCCAGGCCGGATTTGGCTTAGTGACAAAACAGAACTGGAGAGTCGTAGTTACTGATAAACAATAGCAGCCGCTTTTGCAGACATTCTTTCTCGTACGCAATCCTTAACGATAGTGTCGATAGAGACGACACTTTTAGATTTTCAACCACAACTACATATGGCCTGCCAAATCAATTACTTCTTCGTGAATTTGGACACCTTCTTTGTCCGGAAATACTTGGCAACGGCGTTCCTTTGCATTGCGGTATAAAAATCCAGACCCTGAAGCTATTTAAAGTCTTCGAGTACGTATGTTTCGTCGTCCATTGTGATACAAAAAAAATGGTTGCAAAACATTTTTGTCAAGCACTTTAGCACGACTTTTTGCAGTGAAATTATGCATGTCATAACAGTTGGGCACATTTTTCACTTTGTACGGCTTCAGTCCTTGCTCCTGCTTCACGTTTTGTACGTATGATTTTGACTTCCCTGCCACATTTTGCACAGAAAGATTGGGATTTTTGGGATAATGGCTATCACCTTCTTGTTCATTTATCAGGAGCATACTTTTCGATTCCAACCACTTCCAACCTTCCGATCCACAGTCAAGTGCTGGCCAAATGATTTGCAAACACATAACACGATACTTTTGGGAATTTTAGTTTCTTGGCAGGATCGCGTACCGATAAATTCGTATTTCGCTGCCGTTCGTAAAAAATGCGTGTCCACTTGATTCGACACCATTTTACTTAATGTAACAAGAATGTAAACATGTTGTACCACGAAATAAAGTTCAGCTGTCACATGCGTGAATAGTTTTAGGGATCCGTGAAATAATTCAAAATCTACACAGAAATAAATGTGTCCGAAATTAACGTTGACAGGCTTTAGTTTTTACCAAAAATAATTTGCGTGGTATTATATATCAAGATCGTAATGTAGGTTGCAATCTGAACGGGGTTTAATGCTACACGCTCAAATTACTGTCTCTATTTATCTGTTCGAGAGGAAAAAAGGGATAACAAGAGTTTCTTTATTCGTTTTTTAAAACATCGATAGCTCAAATGCATGGTACCAACTTAATAGTAAGTTTATGATATCAACCACTCAAGCAACACATCTCTGTCATAATTGGTTGCAGAAACTTGATGGTGACTTAATAGAGTCACATTGCAGTTACTTTGACTTATTTGCTACAAGTGTGCTACTAGGGCATTGAGTATTTTTATTTATACGTGAATGAGATGATATTTGATAGTTAACTTGCTCCCATTTGACAAACATTTAGTAGAGGGTTTTAGCCCATGTAGGACAAAGTTGAAAATACATTAAAAGGTCTGGGAAGACGTAAACTTGCTTTGGAAAACTTTCAAAGAAGATAAACTGAACTTGTTATCTAAAGTGAGAACAAAAATAGCCGCATATGCTTTTATTGTGGACTGCATTTTGCGCAAAAAATGAATGCAGATCAACGCAAAAGCATCCACAAGGCAGATATTTTGTCCAAGCAAATAAGGCCACTCTGTAGCAACGCCAGGAAAAAAATTCTTTGTGATGTCGACGAGAACGGTGCTACCGAATTTCTATGGATAGAATCACGTTTTGTCGAAATCATTGGACTTGACATCCAAGAAACAATTCCATATGAATTCTTCCGTTAGCTTCCGCTGATGAACTTTGATTATTGGATCAAGCAGCCATGGTGTGGGAATCTTTAGCATTTGCATAATTGAATGTTGTTATTTTTTGAATATGCAGTATTTTTATAAAAAAATAAAATAAAATAAAAACGGAATAACCTGATTGTTTGAATCCCAGAGATTTTGAGCTGTTCAGTGGAATACCTGTAACTAGAAATTAGAAGAAAAATTAGTATTTTCCATTTAATTCCAACTACCTTTGCTTATCTTCGACAGATACGCGTATTTCGTCTACAA
>JASCZW010019772.1:0-13247 GCA_034211315.2 Aedes japonicus | reverse complement strand
ATGGCTACTCGAGGCTCCACGGGAACCTGTTACAGAAGGCCGCTCCGGGGACAAATCAGCTTATGGCCCACAGTTTTTAATATTTTTTCCAATGATTTTATCCCGGAAATTTAATTGATATTCTCAAAAAGTGTCTTCGTACCACACCACACCCCGAAAAACCCGGAATTCCTGAAATCGGTCAACAATTGAAAGAGTTTCAAAACTGAAAATTTATTTTCGTAGATAAGCTTCCACTCGTTTCGTAAACATAGATGTTGTAGATAGAACAAATGTCTCGTAAGTTGTATGAAACATTCATATGGCTTGTCATCTAACAAAAAGTTATCATTACATCATTTTTGTACAATGCACAAAATGAATTTCGCGAAGACCAGCCAATCGCTGCTTGTCTTCGATCGTACTCATAAGTGTTGGTGTTCCTGCTGGGATGGCATAAATTTATCCCAAAAAAGAAATGAAAGCTCTGTCGAGAGTGAGAACCTCATGCACAATAATCAAGTGACTTCTCACGAGTCAACATGGTTTAGTGAGATCATCCACGGACCCAATGACAGCTCTTCCTAAAAATATAGGATCGAAACCCATGTCAGAAACATTAAAAATTTATACCCCGAACCCTTGTGGTTTGCTTTTTTTTCAATTACATTTTGAAACGATAAAGTAGATCTGTCAGTCGTTCATGTACCACCAGAGAGTCGTTTTTTTTATTGGTAACAAATTACTCGTAGCTCTTTGTATGTTTTCGTAGAATAAACGAATGTTCTTTCTGTGTCAACTAATGCTTAGTGCTTTTGACAGCTTCAAGTTGCAGAAAACAACGAACAGATTTGTTAGTCCTACCATCGATTTCGTAATATAAACGAGAATTAATTTTCAGTGAATCATTTGAATTTGGTGGATATCCGGGAACTCTGTTGAACAGCTAAAGGGTAAAAAAAATCCAAGTCCCCCCTTGAATCATTACAAAATATTTTTATTCAAAAATTCGCCTTCCGGTTTTTGCAAACATATCAGTGAATTTCAGCTTCCTGAAAAAAAAAACGTAAAATTTCGTAGTGTAAAACCTGAAAAGATACCCGGGTACCTTGTTAAACACATCGGTAATCCAATTTAACGGATTTCAGTGAAATTTTCACAGTTATCTGTAAAAAAAATGACCGGATTTCAGTAAAACGTTACCGAAATCCGTTAAATCAGATTAACGAACGTTCAGCTGTTGAGAATTCGGTAGAATTTTAAAGATTTTTGTAAAAAGAATCGGAGTGTATAATATTTCTAGAACTCCCAAAAAGTTAATTGGGCTTATAGAAAGTCTATGATGTTTATATTCTAGGAGGGTAAAATATTTGCATAATATTTTGACAGCCTGTGTGCATTAAACAAACGAAAGTAGAATTTCAGAAGTTCATAAAATACCTGCAATGTTTAATAAACCCATAAGTGCACTGAACAATTATTTTCGTAAATTAGCTTTCGCTCGTTTCGTAAACATGGATTTTGTACATCGAACAAAGGTTTTCGAGTATTGTATGATACATTCAAATTGCTTTTTATCTGGTGAAATGCTATCATTACACAGTTTTGTAAAATGCACGAAATGGGTTTCGTGAAGACCAGCCAATTGCTGCTGGGATGGGCTGGAATAATTTATTTATCTCAACAACAAAATTAAAGCACTGCGGAAAGTTATAACTTCATTTTCATTAATCAAGTTTCTTCTCACGATTCACCATGGCAGCAAGCACGGACTCAAAAACAGCTCTTTCCTAAAATACAGGATCGAATCCCATGTCAGAAACTTAAAAAAAAAAAACGCTGGATAGCTCCACGTAGTTGTGTTTTTTATTTCAATTACATTTCAAATCGATAAAGTAGATTTGTCAGTCATTCATGTACCCAGCAGAGAAACGTTTCTTTTTAAATTGTAGCAAAATATTCGTAGCTCTTTGTATTGTTTTTGTGCAATGAACGAATGTTCTTTCTGTTTCAACAAAAGCTTCATGCTTTTGACAGTTGCGCGTGTGTCATTAATTACGAAGATAGCTTCATAAAACGTACAAATCAGTTTCGTTACAGAAAACAACGAGAGGGTTCTGGCGAACCAGCCCAGGAGGCTGAAAGCCACTTTAATAAAGATAAAAAAAACGAGAGGGTTCGTTGGTGCTACCTTCGATTTCATGACATAAATTAATTGATCAATAAGTCCGAGCCATTTTTTGAGGTTCAGGAACAAGAAGTCAGAACTGAATTCGGAGAACAGGGGAGACGAGCGAGCAATTCGTAGCCCATTTCATGGATTTTTGCCATAAACACCGAAAATGCAAAATTGCACGCATTGTCCTGGTGGAAAAGAACGTTTTTCTTGGTCAAATCCTTATCAAGTTGACCCGATAAGTTGGCATAATATTCGGTCGCCATATCTTGACAAACTAGTCATGGCCTCCTTTGGTGTCGATTCACCCCGAAAAACCCACTGGTTTGACTGCTGTTTGGTATTTAGTGTGTTGTGGAGGATCCACGTTTTTTCCGCAGTTATGGAACAAAATTCGTCCATATTCTGATTCTGCGATGAGATTGTACTCTATCATAAGACTTGCCTTATGAGATTTTTTCATCAAATTTTTTTGATGAGAAACATGACGCTTATCCTATGAAGATTTCTCCAACGTAACTTCTATTAAATTTACAAGGTGCTTGCATGAAATTCATACTGGTTCATCTAAATTTCAAAAGTAAGCGTTTTTTTTCGAGGCATATTGTCCCAGAGTTTCGTAAGAGCTTCAAGAGTGTGACCTTTTGTACTTCCAATGTTACTGAGCATGAATTCCCATGCAAAGAAATCCAAATTATTGAGATCTGGCCGGTCTTTTAATACTTTGAAAAGCGATATCATTCCTATGTTGCTTTTGATTGATAAGAAGGAACAGAATCCTGTTGAAAGCAGTAATTTCCACCTGGAATCGATTTCAAAGCGTGGGGTACCAAGTGATTCTTCAAAGCATGTTCGATGTAGTAATTGATGTTGGTTTTTACTCCTGACTCGATGAAAAGAAGTGGAAGATTGACGTTTTCTGAAATTCCAGCCCATACCATTACTCTAGACACATTTAAGGGCCGCTGTACAGCCGATTTATCTTTTGGAACATCTATAAGATTCGCTGCATTTAGTCTATGATTATGTTGGTAATGATAATAATTTCTTCAAATATGAAGCTACTAACAGCTCTTGTTTTGCGTCCATGTTTATAGCATTACCAAAACAAACAATCTTCAAAAACAAATCACATTCATCAAATGCCAGATGATTTCATATACAGTGAAAAATATGCACATATCGATAAACTAAACTTCACGAGATATACACTGAGACAAAAAACTCTGACAGGTAACGTTCGGTACCCTGTAAATAAAAACCTTAATTTATTGGTCCACGGCTGTAGATGGAATAATTAAACTCAAATACACTTCACTTTGGCTGCAATATTCTGGAAGTATCTTTCGAAACAAAACGAATGAAAGCTATGACTGCATTTTGCCGACCTTACTATCACTAGTCATACACGAATTTTATTTATTTCTGACGTATGTGTGTGTGTGTGTGTGTGTGTGTGTGTGTGTGTGTGTGTGTGTGTGTGTGTGTGTGTGTGTGTGTGTGTGTGTGTGAGTGTGTGTTCAATCTCTAACTGACCTACAGTGCTGGAAGTAACTTGTCGGCATTTCCTCAGTAATTTTTATGTGATCACTTTGTGCAAACATTTTTAGCCCTGGAGATTGAAGCTAACAGCTCTATTAAAAATCCAAAGAGCCATTTCAAGAATGCCTGTTCATACGCATACATTCTGAGGTCATTTTCATATACAATATGCCCCGCATGCAAATCTTCACATATCAAATGGATATGTAAAGAGTTTCGACACTTCCAGAATCAAAAATGCACATTCTTGATCCTGGCGTGTATATACAGTAGCGCTCGAAAGTCATTTGACAAACAGAATTTACGTTATCATTATACTCAATTTAAACTTTTTCCGGAAAATCTCAAAGTAGTGCCAGTACAAATAAAAAACAAAGACGGTTTCAACAATGTTCGATGTTTATTAGTTTTTGAAACCAAAAAATATATTTCTTCGAGTTCAGAAGTGATTTGACAAATGAGAAAAACAAAGATAAGTCAACATATTGCACAAAATGATATTATTTTCAGTAATCGCAGGATGGCTGACATCAGTACTTAGTAGTAGAGCCTCGTGAATGCATTACAGCCCGACATCTGCGTGGCATCGATGCCACAAGATTAGTAATACGGTGCGGTGATATTTTATTGAATTCCTCCTGAAGGGCCTCGTAAAAAGTCGTCAAATTAGAGTAGTTTCGGGTTCGTACACGTCTTTTGAGCTCTTCCCACAAGTGTTCAATGGGATTCAGATCAGGTCTTTGACTTGTCCTCTCCATAACCTTGATTTTTGTTTTATCAAAATATTCCTTCAGCAGTTTCGAACGATGCTTCGGTTCGTTACCCTTTTGGAAAGTCCATTTCTTCGGCATTTTCTTTCGTGCAAATGGGAACATGTGATTTAGCAATATATCTCGAAATACCAGTTGGTCCATACCAGTTGGTTGATACGTACCAATGGACCAACGCCTTTTTGGGAGAAACAACCCCATACCATCACATTACCGCCGCCATGCTTAACAATAGGAACTTTGTACCGAACATCGTTTCTGCGGTTGACAGGTCTGCGCACATAGTTAATCCCGTCGGAGGAAAACAAATTGAATTTGCTTTCGCCGCTCCAGAGTACTTTCGACCAATCTTCCGGAGTCCAATGTTGGTTAGCCAAAGCATAGGCAACTCTTGCCTTTCTGTTTTTCTCAGAAATGAGTGGTTTCTTACTAGGCCGATGACCATGCAATCCACCATCAGTCAACCGACGCTTGACGGTTGAATTATGAATTTGTATACCGTGGTGTTCGGCCAAATTCTTGTTCATATCCGTAGCAGTTCTTCCGGGATCAGCTTTCGACATCATTGCTATCAAACGATCGTGCCTCTCAGTGGTAACTTTTAGTCGACCTGGCCTCGGAGAACTTCCGACTTAGCCTCTTTCCTTGTTTTTCTTGTTCCAGAAGCTCACTAATTGACGAGAAATGCAAAAATCCCGTGCATCTTAAGCTTGTGAGCGTCCTTCTTCCAAAAATTTCAGCACGCCCTTCCTGAGCGCGAGCGGGTATTCAGATCGTTTGGTTTGATCCATTTTCGCTATATTATGTTAAACTTTAAGCTTACCACGAATAAGCACTTCGTCAAATGACTTTTGAGCTGTGGAATTGCACCAAAACAGGGTTAAACCCTCTGATCCAAACGGAAATGCGCAACCGATTATACTAAACGAATGGAGAACCATAACAAAACAAACAAACGTCAGATCGGTTGCGGTTGGCAGTGTTGCTGTTTTTATTTTTCAAAAAAATTGAATGACAAATCACTTTTGAGCGCTACTGTAGTCAAGATTTATTTTTGATAACATAAAACGACCTCACCAATGTTCAAAATCTGATGCTGGAAAGCTCAACTCAGCAAAAAAAGGAAAAAAAACTTTCGACGCACAATCTATCTAAGGAAAACCGACCATAACACACTATAAGAGGGATATTATTCACAACGCAAAGCACTTGGAGAAACTATAATTTCACCATTAATTTTGGTTGAATGAATTTATTCATGTGAATTCCAGAATTTATTTCCGTGAAAACGACGCTGCAAAAGCAAAACATGTCATTTTCAAAGCGCGGCTTACTGCGATTCAGTTCATTTGATTTATGTTTGCCTTTAAGCAGCAAAAACGAGATTTCCAATGATCCGTGATTTCTATCCCCAGAAAAGCGTTTCAATAAATTCAGTACTTGTATCCATGATTTAATGAAAAACTTAATAACAAATCCAGATGAATGCAAATCCAACCTTGAAAACAAAGCAAGCTTTACGGATTGTATAAAGACCATTTTGAATTGTCTTCGTTTGTCTGACATTAACAATAACATTCATCATGAGATTAAGCATACCCACAACTGCTCCCAGCTGAACAACGAATCCTGATTTCTAAAAACATGATTAAAACTAAGGGCAAACTTTGATGAAACTGCGTGAATGGAAAACTCCCATCCCACGGTCAGAAGGTGGTACTGCGACACCAGCGTTTGCCCAGAATGCTCAGCGGCGAAAACTTTTCCTCCACGACGAGCACCGTCACCACCGTGATTGAACGAAACAAAAAACTGCTTTCGGAAAAGTCCTTGGCAACAACGGCCTCATCCCTTACCTCGTTCGGCCCTTCCACACAATCCATCAACGAAAAGAAGAAAACTCATTTTAGTTTCACAATGAAACCGCAAACTTTTCGGCATCCCAAGATCCCATCCCGACTCCCTTTCTAATAATCACCCTTCGCATACAATACTACGCACCGAAACCGACAATTCGTTCTCATTTTCCCTGGAATTATTTAAAACTGACAGAAGTTCCACAAGTGATATTATTTCCTCAGTTTTTAGTTTCGCTTTTCTCGGTACGGAAAATTTCCACTATTCGCTCGACGTAATTTTGACCGGAGAAAAGAAAGCATTCCTTCCATCACGATCTCGGTTGGCGTGTTGGTAACCATTAGTTTCACGGTATCTGGGTTTGGATGTTTTTAAAATTTTCAGTCGCTTGCCGCCCGATCGGAGAATTTTGCAGTCAACCATCGTAGGAAATTCACAGTTTTAGGAACATAAAAGGACACACACACACGAGGTGTCCAATTTCAGCAAATGAAGTGTTACTGGCGGAACATGGCATGCTGTGATTTGCGGAGTGTTTAAAATGAGTTTTCCACCTTTTCCAGAAAAGGGAAACTCATTCTGCCGGTTGCAACCTGGCAAACCCGAAAGTAAATCCCTAGGAAAAATATTTTTAGTTTTCCTCACTCCGCCGACGGCGAGGAAAACGACGACGACGACGGTTGCGGTGGGTGGGTGGATGGTGGGGAAACGAACACTGAAAACCCGCCTTTTTCTTTTCTCTTTATTTTTTACTTCATCGCCTCATTCTACTAGCATTTCCCCGAACCACCCAGCCAGGATTCCATCGTACAAGAAGAGATTTACCTCGGTGAATTGCTAGATATCCACTAACGATGGGAATGGGACAGGGAATGGAGAACGGACATAAAGTTTCGAAATTAAAAAGGGGGTGTTCTGCGCTGGACGTCCTCGTCGAGAAAAATTTCAACAATAAAAAAACGGAAGGACGCGCAAGAGGAAGAAGAAGAAGACCGATAGCACTTCGTATTCATTCGGGAGGTTGAAGGGTGTATGTGTTTGTTGGTTGGAGTGCACGTTGTTCATCGGTGATTGTGGAAATGGAGGAAAAAACTAGTTTTCTATTTTAAAATTAAAATAACAGAAATGCCATTCACCGTGTCCGGGACGATAGTTTCGAGTTTTTAGATGAGGGAAAAAAAGGGTCGACCGATGGAAAAAATCTCACCCTCCCAGCTGGCTTCATCCGAGCTTCTGTGGGGCATTTTCATACCCATTATATGCTCATCATGGGTCGATTCGTAGTTTTATTGAATGACTATTCTATTGGGTGGTGGATTACCCGGTTTGAAACCCGGTGGCATTTGAAGTGTGGAGGGGTGAGTGGTGGTAGCAGGAAATTCGGGCGTTTTGTAGAAGATAAAGGATAAATGAAACCCGGACGCACTCCATATGGTATGGTTTTTGTTGCTTTCAAATCGCAAAAATAAATTAACAGCCGAAAATTAAGAAGCACTTGTTTGTAGAACAAAGTCTATTTTAAACCGTGACAAAATAAAAAAGGAAACTAGAATTCGAGCCAGGATTCGAGCAGACAAAGTACACTAAAAATACACTATCGTAAATTCGCTTACGCTCGTACACAGTTGTCGTATTTTTGTAAGCAACATTCGTACCGCTTGTGATCACCGAAATGCTTGAATTAAATCAAATATACTATATTAACAATATTTCTTCACATTTCTTCAGGCGACCCTTTTTTGCACTTGTGGCGCTATAATTAAGAAATGTAACAACTAAATTCCCTCGCTCATTATAAGCTATCCAGCTTTTGTTATACCTACCCTCTGAGTAAATTTGTTTATAAAGAAGCTAACTCAACATAAAAGCATGAATATGTGTTAGTCGGGTAGTATTTCAAAAGTACTCAACTAATAAAATGAAACAAATCACAAATTGTAAAACTAAGGGCATCTTTACCAGTGGTCTATTTTTGGAACAACTCTATACTTGATTTGTATAGCAAAACTTGAATAGAGCTAGCTTAAATAGACCAGCTTTGCGTTCCCCGCACCGGTGTTGTATTTCTTGTTCTTAAACCAGCCAACACCTGCTATCCTGTCAATTATTCATCAGAGTTCAGAAGTTTTTGTTGTTCAGAGATCGCAGATTTTTTGCAAACTTTTTGCCATGGATTAGTTTGACCAAATATTTTTTACTGTCACTATTGCGTCATAAGCAGACGACAAGAAATATTTTCTCTATCGTTTGGCTGAAGTTGAATGTGTGAATGTATGCATTTCATTTAAATGGTATTAGATAATGCTGATTTGTAATTTCGCCGGCGAAAAAACAAAAGTCAAAATGTTGAAAGTTTGGTAAAAAATTACCGAATACTGTACTGAGACGTATGTAGATATTAAGTAACTCTTGTACGTAACATAAGTATACAAATTGATAAGAGGAATATGTAATTACTGAATACTATTGAGTCAGCTTAATTTTTATAATTATGATTATCGTTGATTATATTGTTCACTTGTTTCACGTTAAACCTGGCAAGAATCACTGTTTCATGAAGATCCACAACGATTTGAACTCGAAAATCAGATAAAATGTATACAACTAGAAGGAACTTTGCGATTTCTCATAACAGACATGGATGTTTGTTTGCCAACCGGTTTCACTCACATTTGAGTAACTTTAACTCAAAAACGAACCCTCAATTGAGTATCATTTTCTCTCAATTTTGTGTAATTTCGGATTTTTTTTATAAATTTGGGTATGAAAACGAGTGACGGCCCCATTCGAGCATTACTCGAATAAATAGCTTATAAATTAAAGGACAAGAAAAGATTTTTTGAAAATTTTCCAAAATTTACAAAATAACAAAAAAATTCTCCGGCTTATAGCCCATTTTAAAACTGGCAAGTAAAGACCAGAACAAATTTTTGCCATTTTGACCGAAAGTAATTTTGACATCTGCTCCAGTATGGGTGAAATGTCAATCTTCCTAGCGAAATAATCCAACGGAACATTATTCAGTGAGGTTCGTGGAAATTGGAAAGCTTCAATTGACGTTTTCCAGAAAAAATGTCAACCCTGATTGTTTTTTGTTCATGTATCCATGAACTCTACGAGTAGACAAAGTTTCTTAAGAATCCGAGACCAAACCTGTACGATAATTAAAAAAAAATCCCGTTATTCTTAATTTATTCAGTTTTGAGTAAATATTAAAACAAAAATTTATGAAAATGAGTATTTTTTTTTATTTTGCTTCCGCAAAAGATGCAATAAAAATCATTGAAGTCCTTATGCAAAATCATCATAGAATGTCATTTTATTTAACAATCAAAATAAAAACACAAGTCAATGGTCCATGGGCCAGCCTTCATCGGTTCCGTGATAAAAATAACGTGTGGGTGAAAAGAATATAAATACTATATATGGCAACCAATTGAATGCAGAAATAGCTTTTCTCCATTGGATCAAATGGTCAATGGCTTAGGTCCCATCTGTAGACACTCAAGTAATAGACCGGCCAACGTGAGCCGATGTATCCAAAACAACTGTCAAATCGTATGGAAATGTTTGTTTTGGATACAACATGGCGGCACGTTGTCCGGTCTATTACTTGAATGTCTACACGCAAAAAAAGTCGCAGTAGAAACTATCATTTCGAGAGTTGAATTAATCGCATTCACCAATAATTTTCAGCTGACTATAAATGCGTTTAATTTTACCATGCCTGCGATAAAATCAACCATGTTGCGGTTGATATCAATATGAGGTCTGTCAAATATACCAGAAACGTTGAAGGTTGAACGAGCGGAGGGCATTTGAACGGTAGTATCCGATCAGGCACAAACTTACGTCTTTCAATTTCAAAGCCTGCCGTTCCCTATACGGATCTATCAAAACACTTTCTCTTCATGTCTATCCGTTCTAGCAATAAAATTACTGTCCCACTCCTAGCGCTTCGCATGGAGATGAGAAATTATCTGCTGCTGCAAAACTTCATGTATGCTATCTCTTTTTCTCTCACGGAAATGTTACTCAATTTTCGTAAAAAGTGGATCCAATCAAAAATTGAGTTGATCCACTTTTTAACGAAAATTGAGTAACATATCCGTGAGAGAAAAAGAAATAGCATACAATTGTACTCAAAAATTGAGTAAAGTGAAGCGGGAGTGTATGACATCTGGCAATATACTTTACCTTGTTTCCAAGGTACTTTGGTCTTTGTTTGCATAAAGAGGGAACGGCATGAGCATAACAAGATTATAGACATTAAAGTAATAGACCGGACAACTTGCCGCCATGTTGTATCCAAAACGAACATTTCCTCGCATTTCCCATACGATTTGACAGTTGTTTTGGATACATCAACTGTGCCAGACTCACGTTGTCCGGTCTATCACTTGAGTGTCTATAAACAAGATCTGTCAGCCCGTTTACATACGCGAGCAAATCTAGACAAAATCGTCAAAAGGTCGAAAGGAACAATTGTAAACAATGACTTAAAACGTAAATTTCCTGGAAATGCCAGGATGCTTACATCTATATCCACTACCGATGGGAAGGAAATAACTCTCTATATCTGTTTCTGGTGCTATTTTGGTTGGGAGAGCAAGCAGATCCCAGACAAATACGCTAGAGGTCATTGTTTACAAATGTTACTTTCGACCTTTTGACTATTTTGTCTAGAAATGCAAAATACGCCAAGGCAAAATTTTAGCGAACTTCTTCAGCAAGTACAAACTGATGGTTTTTTTAATAATGATTTCAAATCTTCAAAATGACAGAAATAGATTGATAATCAATCATGATTTATACATCGAATCATAAGCCTGATAGATAGCTTTCATTTTCGGTTTTGATATGTTTTCGAGGCGGATGGCCTTTGGTGTGTTTGTTTTGATGTAATTCGCCAGTGATTTTAAAGTCCCATGATAGTACGAAGTGCCTCCCAGAAGTTGCCGTCTTCATAAAAATGCATAACGACGTGGTGTTTTGGCCGGATCTAGCGTCGGCCCACTACTCGAAGAGGGCACTGGAGGAAATGGAGCGGTTGGGTATTCCGGGAGTGCCCAAGCATGCCAACCCTCCCAACGTGCCCCAGCTGCCCCCAATCGAAAAGTTCTGGGCAAATTTGAAGAGGCGACTGAACTGGAAAAAGAACTGAAAAAAATGTCTACGCGGCAGGGCAGGGAGTAGAAGCATTTTTGTAAAGTTTATAATTTCTTAGTCAATAATAAACTATTTAATTGGTTGAAATATCTTTTTCCGTTCTCTTTTACCATCCATCCGAAAATCGTCGCTTTTTTTAAGGCGAGCATGACGCGAACTTATTCTAGAAACATTGGCCAGATAGTTATTTTTCTCTAAAATAAGGCTGTAATTTTAGAAAAAAAAATTACGTATTCAAATATTTCAATGAAATTTTCAGCGAAGTATGTACGTATGTATGTATGTATTTATGTAAGTATGTAGTATGTGTGTGTGAACCTTTAAAATGCTTTAAAAACTTTTTTGATGGGATGAAAAATGGCAAAGATATGAACAAAACCATTTGCCTTGAAGGTGTCCCAAAACTTTTGTTGCATGACTTGAAAAATTATTTTATTGTATTGAAGTACATTGCAACTTTTTCCATCAGTTTTTTTCATTGATGGTGTTCACTTGGTATGGAATAAGGTTTTTAGTACCACTTTAATTTCAAAATTTGATCTACCCAATACTGAGAAAATCGGCCATAATTATTTAGCGTATATTTTGAAAAAAGGTTTTCAATATCATACTAAGCAATACATTGTCTAGAAGAACACCTTTCAAATAAGGTACAAACATAAGTAATTGGACGTAGCGTGGCAGAGATAAGAACGAAAAACCAGTTGTATGTTTTTAAGAGTGTTACTCCAAACTTTTGGCCAAGAGTGGCGTCTTGCACAATGCATCGAAGTTCACTCGCAACACTGTTGTAATGTTTGCGCCTAGCAAAATCTAGCCAAATAAAAACTCCCAGTATAACATTATTTGTAGTAACTAGAAAATGAGAAGAAAGCGTATTTCGTCTAAAATGTGCAGACTTCTTCAGTGTCTCGTATTAATAACTCGACTTAAGTCGCAAGTCGAGTTATTAGTACGAGACACTAAGTAAGTCTGCACATTGTAGACGAAATACGCGTATCTGTCAAAATAAGCAATAAAAGTAGTTAGAATAAAATGAAAAATACTAATCTTTCTTCTCATTTCTAGTAAACTTGCTGGTTAATTGTACCTGTAGTTATGAAGATTTTACTCTTCAAACCATAACTACAAATAGCCTGCCAAACTTTTTAGAGAACTTCGACAACGTTTTCGTCTTGAAATGATCGTCAACCTTGCCACATTGTAATGCGGTATAAAACTCAAGACCACAAAGCAGCTTGGAGTCTGCTTTACCCAATATTTTTCGATCGGTCTGAAGTCAGGGCAATTCGGAGGATTAATTTCTTTGGCGACGAAATTAACATTGTATGCAGCATACCATTCTAGTACCTCCTTGGAGTAGTGGCAGCTGGCTAGATCCGACCAAAACATAACGTTGGTCTTGTGTTGCCGAATGAAGTGAAAATCTGTTTTTTTCAGATACTTTTTAATGTAAACCTTTGATGTCATTGTGTGAGATGTGCTGAAAACCTTGGTTTTAAGACCACAACTGCAGATTCCTTGCTAAATCATTAGTTCCCGAGCAAACTTTTCAGAAAAAAACAAATTTAAACCTGGAAGGGTCATTCCGACGACCAGTTTCCAGGGAAAATTTTCGTCCGGGTATTTATGTATAATCCATTTTGACATATTTTTCGTCATCCAATAAATAAAGCCATCAAATTTCGTGCTCTATCCACACTCAGAGTATCCTTTTAACGTTTGATTTTGGGAATTTTATCACTTTTGGTTTT
>JASCZW010019771.1:0-13246 GCA_034211315.2 Aedes japonicus | reverse complement strand
CAGGGCGATCCACCACTGATCCAAACGTTTTAAGCTTCAGAAGAACCTTGCCAACCGCTGCCTTACTGATACTGTACTTCTTAGCGACAGCCCGATGCGATTCACCTCACGAACGACCAATTTTCGGATACACAAGGAAATTGCTTTCGAAAGCACTGCGTTCTCCATTTTTTTCATTTGAATCAAATGCGATCACGTATACAAATGCACCAGGTTGAGCCGTTTGCTTCAAAACATGTCAAAATATCAAAACATAAACAATCGAGGGGTCTTCCAATGGAAACTTATCGAAAACATATCGATTTTTGAAGTGGGCACTTTATTTTGTCACTGTTTATTTTTCAACACAAATTGTTTTTTTTTTTTTCTTTAAGTAAAACTCCTTTTTACCCTTCTTACATCAATAGAAGGGTATTAAGATCGCTTGAAAACTCGACTTTTTATCCGAGGCTCACAGGGCCGAGTGTCATATACCATTCGACTCAGCTCGACGAACTGAGCACATGTCTGTGTGTATGTATGTGTGTGTGTATGTGTGTGTGTATGTGTGTGTGTATGTGTGTGTGTATGTGTGTGTGTGCGTTACAAATAATGTCACATCGGTTTCTCAGCCATCTGTGAACCGATTTCAGTTCTGTTGACGGCAAATGGAAGCTACAACATTCCCATAGAACGCTATTGATTTTTTTTTTCATTCGGACATTTTGTTACGAAGATATGAACGAAACAGTACTTGAAGGCCTATTATAATAGTAATCAAACAGTTTAGTCTCCGATTACATACTGAGCTATTTGTGTACCGATTTTAGTTTTGTTGGTGCCAAATCAAAGCTATGATATTTCCAAATAACTGGTCAAAATTTCATTATGATTGGATAATTCTTCATGGAGATATGACCAAAACAATACCTGAGAGCACATAATTGTGAGATGACAATATACTCGTTGCAGTGCAAAACCGAACAAGACCAATCACACCAATCGATGCCGCTTGCATTCTATTGTGTCGCATCTGGAGCGTTGTATAGCACATACAGCGGACTAGCCACACTATGGGACTGTATAGAATTAGAGCAGCATCGATTGGCTCGAGTGGTCTGGTTTTGAACTGCAACGCGTATATACGAAAATGCTCCATTTACTATAACTACATAATTTTCAACGAACATGCACTTATTAAGCATCGTAAATCCATATCAATAATCAAAATTGACGTTTAGGATTGTCTTATAATTTATTCTATGGACTGATTATACGAAATTTCTAATATTTATGTAATTTCCCCTTTTATATAATTAACATAAACAGGTCGTTAAAGACTATTTATGGCAAAATATTTTAATCACATCGATGAACACTACGTTCAGGATTGACAAATAGTTCATTTTATAAACTGTATGTATGACATATAGAATATTCCTGGATCTTCCTGGAATTTCTGATGAAAATATGTATCCAGTACAATATTGGCCACATTTGAGTTCGTAATTATGATGAAATGTAAGAAGGGTTCAGTCTCACCATCGGTGGATTAATGCGGGTTTTTTTCAGTATTCCATAAGTGAAACTTAAAAAGAATATGGAAAATAAAATAAGAAAAAAAAACTACACTGTGTTTACTTTAATTTGATCCGAATAAATGAGAGAAATTGATAAAACGAAGAGGTGGGCACTTTATTTTGCCTATCAGTGTAACACCACGTCTGATTTCCTTTGGATTTGGTATTTTAGTCAGTAGATTGCTTTATGTACAATTTTTTGTTCTAATAGACTGAATATTAAATTATTTCAAGCGTTGCCGCAAATCATACTATGGAACACTTTTGGAAGGAGATCACAATTATGGAACAATTTGTGACGTATTATGAATCATTGCACCAAAATTCGAATTTTCTACTCTTATGTGAAATATGTTCTGCGGCTACCTTATTAAGCAGCCAATAATTTTCAAGAACCAATATAAGTTGTTGTATCATGGATTTTGATTATTCAATAAACCTTACAATACTAGAATTCAAGAGGAAAAATAGAGATGGTTGGGTCATATTTCTCATACTGGTTTCGTCACAGGTCACATTTCTCGTACTACTATCGCAGCCGAAGCAGCCAAAAAATTCAAAAAATTAAATTTTTATTTTGAAATTATTTTTAAATGCAATCGGCTAAAAGTTGGAGATAACGGGAAATTGCCCAAATACGAAGTCATTCAAATTTGAACTTTGATCACCGCTACGGGTGCTTTAAATATGAAGAAATTTATACCTTCGATTTTCTCTTAGTTTTTCTTTATTGTGCAACAAAACAAGTTCAATTCATTGGTTGTAAACTCCAGAGAAATTTGCAGCATGTTGCCATCAATCATCAGTTGAACGGGATTCGGAGGTCATATTCTTCGATTTTCTCTGGTTCTGTTTAACTGTACTCTTGGTAGCATTCATTTGACGATTTTCTTCATCCTTCTTCTCGTTCTGGTGCTTGCGTGCTTCAATGCTGTCTTTCTTGGCATCCTTTTTCTTTGTTGATTGACGCTTCTGTTCATCTTTTTTCTCTTTCTGAAGCTTGCGTTCGTCAATCCTAGTTTTCTTCGCATTTTCCTTTTCTTTCTTATTCAGACCCTTGCTCTTTAACCATTGCATTCAATTCTTGGCCAAATCAAAACATTCTCGAATGGATCTCAATTGTAGCATCATTGGCGTCATCAAGAGAAATGCTTTTTTCAAACTGTCGTTACC
This sequence comes from Aedes japonicus, assembly GCA_034211315.2. Taxonomy (NCBI): domain Eukaryota; kingdom Metazoa; phylum Arthropoda; class Insecta; order Diptera; family Culicidae; genus Aedes; species Aedes japonicus. Next base: position 10,514 of record JASCZW010019771.1, on the reverse strand, counting down.
GTTATCTGCTTGAGGTACGAACAAGTACTCGCCGTCCTGATTGACCACAAAATTCAAGGTGACACTTTCAATCAGTTTTAGAGGCTCAGTAAGAAGTAATCCTTCCGTTTTATCTTTAACGAGCTTCCAGAAATTGAAAAGTGCCAGCTCTTCAAGCAGACCATACCCTGCATCTCTAAATCTGTTTTCAGAATCTGGAGAGTTGTTCCTCAGGCAATCTCATTTCGATGTACCGTAGTTGAAGCTCATAATCACTTTCCAAGGTTTGACATGGTACGTCGTCAGTACTATCACACAAGGAGGAGTTGGTTATGGAATCCTCTAGGAACTTGGCGGCATTCGTAGGCAAGGAACTGAAGTCAACTGCATGTACGTCCCATGGATGTTGAATGCCTTTTTAAGACAATTTTTCGAATTGGTAAGGTTGTCCAGAGCAGTTTTCAGAAGTCCAGGAAAGTTTGATTTGGGGACTCTAGCATTAGCAGTACTTTTTCCAGATGGAACTGCTTAAGGACCTTACTCCAAATGGTCTTGAAGGGACCAAAAACAATCTGTCCAGAGGTTGAAGATTTTTTGTAGAATTATGGTAAAGAGAAATCAAAGTAATCTTGTTATTGGCGCAAAGCTCAGTCAACTCCATATTGATGTGACTTGTGTGACCATCCACAAAAACAAAAACAGGTAATTCAATTTGAGTCTCAACTAACCACGTGAAAAAGTCGTTGGTCATGTACTCGTAGAAAGTTTTGGCTGTTTGCCAATCTCATCGGACACACCAACAGACCTGCCCTTGGGAACGCTTTCGGCAATGTCCCGGCTAATTATTTTACCAGGGCACAGAATCACAGTTGGAGCCATACCACCATCAGCTTAACCCCCAAACAGAGCAGTAAAGCTCTCTTTATCTGAGTTGTTGTTAATGGTTTCAATATTTTCAACATCTGGTCCACAAAGGGCTTTGAAATTTTTTTGGGACATGCTGAAACCCCGATTCATCGAAATTGTAAATTCGCTCCGGGTTATTGCAGATAGAAAGGTCAATTCCCTCCACCTGCAAAATATCTTCTAACGGGTGTCCACTAAATAATGAGAACGAAAAGAATGGGTCAGGAAAAAAATACCAGTGAAGTTTTGTTCAAACTGATTTATTTTATTAAAAGGGTCAACTTAAATCTTCAAACTAAGTTTAGTGAATATTGTCATATGGTCAGTGGTCCACCGTGCGGCGCAGCTTAGTCGTTATGCTGGAACATGACCGTTGGACGGCAGCCACATCGATTTTTCGGATGCAGCTTTTGATCCTGTTGGTAAGTTGCTTGGTGTTCTTGGCCATCCAATTATCCTTGTATACCATGGAGCTCAAAAGACCGAAGAAATCCTCGATAGGACGGCACTGTGGCAAATTTGTCGGATTCCGGTCTTTTGGGGTTAGCGTTTTTTTTGCGTAGTGCGATGATGCCTTGTCCGGCCAAAACACGTATTTGCCATCCGAGTGATGTTGTTTAAGAAATGGGATGAGTATTTTCTGCAAACACTCTCTTTGGTACACCTCCTGGTTGATGGCCAAACCGCTTGGTTTGAACCACGGCTTCGAAATACCCTTATCGGATATTACGATGTATAACATAACCTTCGATTCAAATTTGTGCTTGAACTTATACATTACTTTTGGAGGAGTAGTAGATTTGTCCTTAGTGTAGAATCGGTCGTTTCCCGGTATCTGAGACTTCGAAAGAGGAAAGTAGCTTTCGTCGTCCAGAACGAAAGATTTTCCGCCGTAATTCCGAGTCATCCAGCGGCATTGGGATTTCACGGTTTGAATCTGCTCATCTGTGTACTCTGGGGATCTGGTTTTCTTTCTACACACTATTCCTTCTTTCTTTAGCGTCTTGCAGATGAGTGACTTCGAACAATGGAACTTTCGGGCTGCTTCCCGTTGACTTACCGAATCCTTGTTGTTGAACATGCTGCGCAGCGAGCGGAGCGTTTTCTCATTCATTATTTTCGCTGGACGGCCGCAACCTTGCTTCCGGGTTACTCTCATGCATGCCAGGATACGGTATACGGTGGATACCGGAACTTTTTCACGACAAAAATGGTCCACCGTGTATTTTTTTCCACGATCTTCGTTCGCTTGAAAGAATTGTACAACGCGCGCGCAGTTCTTCCTGTTTCGACGGCATGCTGAACACGACTGAACATGTTAGAGTGAAATAAGAGTGTATGAAAATTTTCTGGAGAGTGCAACGATTCATTCATCTAAAGTGACATTTCTATGCGGCCGTTTTTGTTCTGATGGAAAAGTATTGAAATCATTCTCATTTTTTAGTGGACACCCGTTACTTCCAAAAACCATTTTCGAAGCAGTTCTTCAGTTACTTTGACGCCGGATCTTGAGAGGTTTGTGAAAAATTTCTTTTTAATCGAGTGCGAGTTCGTGCATGTGGGAAAAGCCAAAATGAAATAGTCCAGTTCACGATTTGCTGCAAACGTAAATTTCCTCAACCCGCTTCGTCATTTTACCCATCCACTCTCGAAAATAATCAACCAAAACAAGTCGATTACTATGATCATTTTTTTCGACCACTAGCAGGTTATGAGACAAACGTACATGACGAAGCTTTTAGTCTGTCATTGATCTCTAGATCGGCAATGTGTATTTCTTATTTCATTTACTCTCACGGTAATGTTAGACAAAGCGGCTGTGACGACAAACATGAGGCTTCGTTTAAAAACGAGGAAATGTAAGAGACAGCAGGCTTCTCGTTACAATACCGGTACGCTTTAGCCATGGTTAACAAAGAAGAGAGGACAAATGAGCACACTCAAACATTATTTATCGTTAAGTACTGTTGGACAGCTCCGAAACATATTTTGTCAATGCATATGATAGTGCCAGATGATGGATAAAATAATCATAAGGTTAGATCAATTTAAAAATAATCTGTAAAAACATCAAATCGAAAGTGATTTCAGATCATCTAAATACTAAGTAAATTTTAGCTCAGTGTTCTACAACACATTCTAACAACAAGCCTAGCGGTGAGAGAGAGCGATGAAGACATTCTCTCCGCTACACGCGATCAAATGTAAAATACATAAAGGTAAAAGTAAAGCGCACTGCCTCAGCAGGTAGGAAGCTAATGGTTTTCTAGACGATATTTTAAATCCTTAATCCTCGGCGCCTTCGTCCGTCCAACTTGGAGGTGCATAACAGCTGCACACGAAGATTTCATTGATTTTAGTACTCACGAAACCGTCATTTGAGCTTTCAACCACTTCTTGGATAGAGAATCTATCCATGACCTGTATTGCCGCTATCTGGGCTCTGTCCGCCACTCAACTGCCGTTTTCGGGGGGAACCTGATACGGCTCTGCAATGATCGCAACATCACACTTCGTCTCTTTTGTCGACTGCACGTGTTGCCATGATTCAGATTAATTTGCGTTATCTGCATCATTGTTGGCCTAGCTTCGCCTTTTTGTAGGCCGGGTATTTAAAGCCTCCCATCATCTGGTCGTTTCCGTCCTCCGGCTTGCACTGCACCTGGGTTGCTTCGTGCAGTCTCGACCTTGCAGTTTCTAGACTGGTGACCAAAGTCCATGCACCGGAAACACCTCTCCATTTGCTTGGTGATTAAGGGAGCCAGTCGCAGAGAGCACACGGACGATCCGACTTTGATCTTGCCTGTTTCCGCCAGCTTGTTGGCTGCCTCTACAGGCAGTCGGATTGCCGCCGTCTGGGTGCCTCCAAACGATTTCCTTATTCGGATTATCACCGGTTCTTTCAGGTTGCATTCAATGCATTCTTCAGCTCTTTTTCAGTCGTTATTTTGTCCAGATCCTTGACCTCGACCAGTGCTTCCTGTGAGAGAGCTCGCACGGTTGCCTCGCTGCACAAGGGTTTCGCCAGGATTTCTCTGTACTCTGAGCTCTTAACCGAAAGATCCCCATTGAGCTCGAACAGCATCTCTTCTTTTTGGGTGCGTGTGGTCTTCATTACGTTCTCGCCCAACTCCTTCAACTTCGGGTCCTCTCACACTCTCCTAAGAAGAACATCGCCCTTTTTCATCTCCCTTGGAAGTCGACGGTGTTCTTTCTTCTTCTGTTCCTCCTTCCTTTCTTCCTTCTCGTTTCGCTTCTTCTTTTTCACCTGCTGGCTTTTAGCAGTGCGCCATCTATCCTCTTTCCGATTGCTGTTGCGCTTCTGTTCATTCTTCTGTAATTTTCGGGGCTTCCTCTTCTGAGCGAGTATTTTGGTTGCTCTTCGGTGTCTCTAGATGTTCAGCCGTAGCTCTTTCCGTGGCTTCCACCACACGGCCAGCCATTGCAACTCAGTTTTGAGTCGTTTTTGATTCACTTTGGTTAAAAGTGGAGTCACTCAAATTTGAGTAACTGTTACTGGCATTGACAAGACGACAAAACAAAAACATCCATCGGATTTGAGTCAAAGTTTGTCGTCTTGTCAATGCCAGTAGCATTTACTCAAATTTGAGTGACGCCACTTTTGACGAAAGTGAGTCAAAAACGACTTAAAACTGAGTTGAAACGGCTGGCCGTGCAGAGACTTCTCGGCTGATTCCACTTTCAGCTTGAGCGCCTTATGCTCACGTTCCGCAGATGAAACGGCGGACTTGATGCTCGTCACCAGGTGCTTAATCTTCAGGTGCACGTTGTGTTTGTTTTTGACAAACTCTTAGAGATCGTTCACTTTTCGTCTCATCTCGACTACGCAGGACTCTTGAGCATTTTTGCTGTTCGATGTTGGTGTGAGCACTCGCTGATTCAGGAGCCTTAGCTCCCGCTGACTTCTTTGGGGCTCGCTCCGGATCATACTCGTTTTCGCAGCGATTTCCAGCGGTGTAGCTGGTGATCGCTGCATCATTCCACTTCTTCGGAACGCGTCTACGTGCTCTCCAACAATGTCAGTATTGATTGGTGTTTCCATTTTATTGGGTCCCCCCTCCGCACCGCTATCACCATCCGTTGTACCTAGTCGCTTTCGCGATCTCATGGTTGTCTATGAAACAGGGAGGTCAACCGAGGGTTGAACACGTTCCTTCATGGGGCTGTCGAGAGCCAGATCAGCGTAAGTCGGGAATGTCACATCCGAGCCTAGTACTTGATGGACAGAAGATGAACGTATCCGGAGGCCTGCCAATGTTTTACCGGGACGGAGGCAAACGTACCATTAGCCCACTTGCCGTTTCAAGTTGGTGTCACCACCCTTCTTTACTCAGGAAGCAGACTAGCACGAATGTCTGCCTATCGTCGCCATCCGGTTCGTATTCCTTAGTCCGACGTCGTTTGCGTTAGCCAGTATGCCATAATCAAGATGTTACTGGCATCGATCCTTATGTGCCGGTTGGCACTCCGGGTGTTGGGCAAAGGCACTTTGGAAGCGGTACCAGGTCGCTTGTACGGAGTTGCTTACAGATACGTATTTTATAGGGATCCAACAGAGCCCACTGTTGAATCATTCCAGTTTGAACAAGCGACACGTTCGGTCGTGTTTTTCGCTCGCGCTCTGAAAAGTTTTTTCGGTTCTATTTCGTTCGCTCTTTCGTTTGGTGCGTGGTGCACTGTTCTCTCTCGCGTTGTGTGATACACAGTCCGACCCCGGTATGGAGAAGTCGCCCCGTTGACGTCGGCACAAGTTCGTCTGGGAAACGTTCCCGACTGAATTCACCCGATGATGTGCTGTCATCGAAGAAGCTGATACACTGAAAATTGAAAAAAGGAGAAACTGCCGCCGCTTTTTGTGAAGGGATTCCCAGAAGGCTTGCTCGACAGGGTGTACCACTACATCAACAAGGGCCTACGGTGCACAATCCAGCTCTGCTCGCAGGGCTATAAACTGATGGTTTCGGCGCTTCCCCATTACAACGCTGTCAAGGAAATCTTGAAGCAGATGAACGTGCAGTACTACACGCACGACATCGAAGCCGAAAAACCCTTCAAGGTGGTTCTGCGTGGCCTTCCGGACAAGAAGACGGAGGAACTGGTCGACGAACTAAAGGCCAATGGGCTCAAACCGGTCCAAATTAATAAGATGCGTCGGCATGACATCTCGAAAAGCTATCGGGATCAGTTGTACCAGGTGCACTTCGAGAAGAACTCGACGTGCTTGAAGGACCTTCAAAACGTCAGAGCGTTGTTCCACATCGTCGTGAAGTGGGACCGGTACCAACCGATTCACCGCGATGTCACTCAGTGCAAGAACTGCCTGATGTTTGGGCATGGCACCAAAAATTGCCACATAGCAAAGCGCTGCGTCGATTGCGGCAAACACCATGCAGCCGATGCTTGTGAGCGGATGGAGGATGCTGAGACAGTGTGTGCCAATTGCGGTGCGGCGCACAATGCTACCAGCAAGGAATGCCCGAAGCGGGCCGAATTTATCGCAATTCGGAAAAAATAATCAGCCAACAACCAACCCGGCCATCGACGACGATCTGGTCTGCCTCCGGCCCTCACGACCGAGAACTTTCCCGCACTCCCAACACGACAAGTGCCACCAATCCGTCCGGTTCCCAGTCGGCCATCGGTTCAACATCGGTTCGCAGCTGCAGCAACCCAACCATCCCAAAGCGATCTTCCAGGACCGTCGTACTCTGGTGCAACATCTGGTGCGATCGATGATTTGATGCTTTCAACGGAGGAAGTCGTTGCAATCCTGACCCAGGCCATCATCATCAAGCGATCCTGCAGAACACGTGGAGAACAAATTCAGGCGATGATTGCGTTCCTCAATGGACCGTGAATTCGTCAATATCGCCAATTGGAACGCTTGCTCGCTGAAGAGCAAAAACATCGAGTTTATTAACTTCCTCAACGACCGGTCCATTGACATCGCAATCATCACCGAGACGCATCTCATGCCTGAGATCAACGTGTTCCTGCCAGATTTCCGTTTGATCAGACTCGATCGAACCAATTCCGCCGGAGGGGTGTCGCCATCACCCTAGGTACCAACATCAACTGCCAGATGCTTCCGAGTCTGCAGCTCCAATTCGTCGAAGCCATCGGAGTCAAGGTCGAATCCACCGTCGGCCCTATCACCATCATCGCGGCATATTGTCCCAAACAAGCAAGCACAAACAACGGGACAGATAGGATCCTGCGAAACGACATCTTCAAGCTCACTCGGAGGCATGGGCAGTTTATTATCGCCGGTGACCTGAACGCAAAACATGAAACCTGGGGAAACGCACGACGGAACAAGAACGGCTCCATCCTACACGATGACCTGGAAGAGGGCCACTACACCATTCTGGGCCCGGATACTCCCACCCGGTTGAGCAGATGCGGGTTCCACGCAACGATAGACATCTTCCTCACCAACATGGGGAACAACATCGGCCAGCCGATCGCACACCAGGAGCTCAGCCCCGCTGAGAAGGCTGCTGAGATAGGTCGACATTTTCTTAGCTCACACAATCTTGGACAGAACATCGTCAATCCTCACGAAGCTGCCGTTAACGAGCATGCGAATAACATCCATCTATATCCCAATGATTTTTCGGAGGAACTAGAGATCACAGCTGACGAACTGTCGACCTATATCAAAACGTCGAAGAACATGAAGGCCCCAGGTTTCGACAAAATTCTGAATTTGGAACTCAACGCTTGAGTTCCCAATTCTACGACATCTAGCATTAGTTCTTAACCAATACCTTAGACTTAGCTACTTCCCTCGTGTTGGAAGTCAGCTAAAGTCATACCCATCCGGAAACCTGGGAAAGATCCTTCATGTTCCAAGAGCTATCGACTCATCAGCCTTCTCTCGGGAGTATCAAAACTCTTCGAGATAGCAATTTACCGTCGGCTCCTTGCGTCTACCGACGAACTCAACATCCTGCTTGATGTACAGTTTGGCTTTTGACGCGGTCGATCAACGGTACATCAACTGAATCGAGTCACTAACATCCTCAGGCGAAACAAGTCTGTTTCGAAAACATCTGCCATGGCCCTTCTTGACGTGGAAAAGGCGTTTGACAACGTCTGGCATGATGGTCTGGTGTTCAAGCTGCATCGGTTCAATCTTCCAGTCTTCCTGGTGAAGATGATAAAAAGCTACTTATCAAACAGAACATTCAGTGTTTCGCTGCATGGTGCAGTTTCTGATGCGCAGGAGGTTTCCGCCGGTGTTCCGCAGGGAAGCATACTAGGTCCACTTCTGTTTAACCTGTTCAACTCGGACATACCCCCACTCCCTGAAAACGGATCTCTGTCGCTGTTTGCCGATGATACCGCAGTCGTCCACAATGGTAGGGTAGTGAGAGCGATCGCATCGAAACTGCAGCGAAGCCTGAATGTTTTGTTGAAGTATCTCACAGACTGGAAGATCTGCATCAATGCAGCGAAGACCCAGGTCATCCTCTTCCCACACTCGAAATCGCCCAGACTTGTTCCGGCTGAGGATGTTAAAATTCGTCTAAACGGCACAACGGTGGAATGTACCAATTCAGCCATCTATCTTGGCGTGACTCTAGATAGCAAGCTAAACTTCAGGGAACAGGTTGACAAGACTGTCACAAAATGTAACGTTCTGTTGAAGCTTATGTACCCCTTGCTGCACAGAAAGTCTACATTGTCCCTGAAGAACAAGCTTGCTATCTACAAACAGATCATTCTCCCGGTTATCGAGTACGGCATGCCGATCTGGGAGAGCTGCGCGAAAACACACCACCTGAAATTACAGCGGGTTCAAAACAAGTTTCTCAGGATAATCCTGAACTCTCCTCCGCGGACGAGAAATACTGAGATCCACCGTCTGGCTGAGATTAAAACACTCGAAGATCGATTAAGTGAGACTATCAATAGGTACAGGACACGTTGCCATCTATCAGACCACCAAGTCATTCGGGACCTGGTACCCCTTCCCTAGGTTTTTCAAATTGTAGTAATTGTAGTTAGGTAGGTTATCAAATTGTTTAAATTTAACCCACCAATCCCCATAGGGGATAATATGTACATTACAATAATTAATTAACGAATCACACCACAAACAAACATAAAGAAAGAAGGAAGATGAAGAGCCTCTATTGGTAGACAATGGCCATGTAAAATATAAATGTAAAAATTGAAACAAAAAGATAAATAAAAACACATTTAAGTAGTAGCCCACTGTTGAATCCCCGCCACATCCCCGCCTCAGGCATTCTCCGCTGCACGGAGCTGTGAGGAGCTGCTGTGAGCTCGGACACTTCCCGAAAGAAGAGGCAAAGGTGGTAATCTACACGGATGTGTGAACGGTTTTTGCTTAGGCAGGATTCCAAAGCTTCCACCCGACTCGCAGAAGGGGTGTTCGTCAAGCCCCGGAACTCATGTTACTGCAGCTTGTGTGTGTGTGTGAGTGTGTGTGTGTGTGTGTGTGTGTGTGTGTGTGTGTGTGTGTGTGTGTGTGTGTGTGTGTGTGTGTGTGTGTGTGTGTGTGTGTGTGTGTGTGTGTGTGTGCGTGTGTGTCATTCAGTGTGAAGTTATCGGTTGCCATCTTTTGGTCAGGTGAAGTGGTTGAAATTACCTTCAAAATGCCGAGGAGTTGAATTCAAATGCGGACAATTTTAAAACAGGCATTTTCAAGACACGCATTTAATTTTTTCTTAAGAGTTTGTTTGATTTGAAATTATCTAATGTCCCTCTCCAAGTTCTTACCAATTGGCATTCAGCGGTGGCAAAAAAAAAACAATTTCAGTTTTCTCTTTGTTGCATACATTGAGATCACTTTGTAGAACTTACAAATGGCGACCGTTACGAAAATTTAAAACAGCGGACGTTTATGATTCGATCGTTTCTTGATTAATTTTTTTGAGAGTCTTTACGATTGCCATTATGTTTACCTAAGTATTTAATGTAACACAAATAGAAGATGAATATCTATCGCGTAGATATTCTTCCATCGGTGTTGGAAAATGTTAAAGAATGTTGAGTTCCGGCAAATATCAAGAAGTTTCCAATCACGGACACCGTTTTGTTTCTCGAACGTGATATTCTGAAGTAACATTCACTGCACGTTCCAATGAGTACTGTTATGAGTAGTTATTCTGTTAATGCTCCGCGTTGGATAGAGTATTACTTCTAGGTAAAAATATGTTTTGAGAAACTGTGAAAGTGAGAATAAGTACGATGCATAATTGTTTTGATAACGTGATAATGATGATGGTCACTACTACTGGTCGATCATATCACTACAATCCCCACTACCAGCACAGCCTTTCATTATACCAATATTGAAACCAATTGTCCCTTACCAGGGCCGCCAAATAATTTCTAAGAAGCGAATCATAGAATGCTCTAACATTCTTACTCACTTATTTATGCTAACCCGACTTACCATTAGAACAGTACCTGCGTTGCAATAATCCGCTACGAAACTAACGACACTAATCAATCAGTTAAACGTAGTCTACGTCAACTGATCGTGCATTATACACAACCTCAAACCAATTTTTTTTGCTGCTTTTATTTTGGTGTCCGAAATTTAACGTACACAGGCTTTAGATCTAGATTAA
>JASCZW010019770.1:0-13245 GCA_034211315.2 Aedes japonicus | reverse complement strand
GGGAAATGGTTCTAGCGATGATCATTGCACTAAAGTTTGGGGGCCCATCGATACAGAATGTATGTTGACCAGTTGGGTAGAGATCAGCACTTTTGCTACCATGTAGGCCTCACAATAAAGCGAAAATTCAACTGAAAATTAACTATCACATTAAAACGAGAAGAAATACGACAATGGTGTTTTGAGAAAATTTGTTTCAAATGACAAAACAAATAACTAAGTAGAAAAAAGCAAACCGGAAAAAGTTAGAAATCAATGATTTTGAGTCGAAAAACGATTGTTTACTAAAATACTGAATTATCTCAGTCGGCTTTGAGGCTAAAGCCTGTCCACGTTAAATTTGGGACACCAGAGTAATAGCAGCAAAAAAAAATTACACATAGGTCAACAAAACCGATCTACCTGTCAAAGTGACGAATTCTTTCGTGCTTTGACCTACCCCGCAAGGAGATGTTAGGCAAAGCAATGCATGTTTGGTTCGAGTACTGCTATATCTAAGCCCTTCACTAAATTATCAATACTTCTATTCAATTTTCACAACCTGTCGTACACTGACGGAACTATCTACACTTTCTTCTCATATCTTGCATTTCTAGCAAACATCACTGTCCACTTTTGGGGCCTTGAGCGAACATCTCCTTCTACAGGGTGCGGCAGAAATTAATGCGAAAATGTACTCTATTTCTTTCAAACCCAATTTTCAACTAATTCAAGCAATAACATCAACATTTTCGAGTGCAGTTATCTTTATAAAGTCCTTTTAAACAAATTTATTCAATGTGTCCTCCATTTTTATTAATAACATCCTCGAGCCGACGCCGGAAATCAGAGCATGCCTTTCGGACGTAGTCCTCCGACATTGACTACCATGTGCGTGTTATGGTTGACTTCAGAGTTTTCACACTGTGGTGTCATGTTTTGCAGGCTCGTGCTTCAACATATGCCCAAATCGAATAATCCAATAGATTAAGGTCTGTGAAAACCCAGGGAAGCACTTGGTCCTTTAAAATACAAATATACACTTCGGTATGGATTTTAGCTCCATCATCAATGAAAACGGGCGGCATTTTCAAACCGTTGGACGCCACCAAGCCAAACATAATGACACCAGCCGGATGTTTGATTTGAAATTTGAATTTCACTCTTTCCAGAACGTTCTCCATTTTCTGCGGTGAAATGATCCGGTCCGTGTGGCTGTTGGCCACAGCATCGATGCTTTTCGTCGGAAAACAGGATTATCATTTTTTCCTTCTTCAACAAGGAAAGCAATCTCTTGGGACGAGTCACTCGTAGTTCCTAGACCCGGTTCCGTAATCAAATGGCGTTTTACTCTGGCTCTGGAAGATGCATGCAGGTCATCTTTGATGATTCTCCGCATTTATTTCTCCGAAATATTGGCTTCCTTTGATAGTTTTCTTATGAAACGCACCGAGTTGCGAGCAATTTCTGCAAGGACCGATTCGACCACATTCGGCGTGCATGCAAAGCGAGGACGTCCGTTTCCCGGCTTCCGCTGCTTAGGACCATCCTGCAGGGACTTTTTTCATGCGGTAAACTGTTACCAAATGGCACCCTACCACCTTGACAATTCTTCTGGGCGAGCAACAAACTGGTGATCACTTCTTTCGCGAACATTTTGACGAATTTGCAATAAAACAAATAGAATGTTTGGATGCAGCACTTGAAAGTAAACATAAACAAATACCCTTTCGACAGAAATTAGTCACTAGCTACACGAATTAACCCAATACTCAAGTTTGAACATTTTCGCATTATTTTCTGCCGCACCCTGATCATCGAAATTGATTGTATAATTCCCAAATTTTCTGTGGTACACTCGCCATCAGGTTCCGTACGGTATCCTTGGATAAGCCCACCGTGACGACTGTCCACTCTTCTTTTGAAACCATCGGTACCATTTGCTTTCTTCTTAGTTTCAAAGAGTTTCCGCTCAACTAGAGCCCAGTACTTCTCTATTGGGCGAAGTTCTGGACAGTTTGGTGGATTGGCTTTTTTAGCGCGTATTTGACCTCTTACATTCTATACCATTCAAGGGCAAATTTTGCATAATGACAAGAAGCAAAAAGCAGAGCTGGAGAGCCGTGGCTTCTGATAAACGGTAGCAACCGCTTTTCTAGACATTCTTTCTCGTACATATCCTTATTAAGAGTGCTGGTAGAGACGAAGCTTTAGACATTTGACCACACCTACATATGGCCTGCCAAATCAAATACTTCCTCGGGAATTTGGACACCTTCTTTGTCCAAAAATGCTCGGCAATTGCGTTCCTTTGCATTGCGGTATAAAAAAAACCAAATCCGAAAGCTGTTTAAAGTATTCGAGTACGAATGTTTCGCTGTCCATTATGATACAAGAAAAAACACGACTTTTTGCAGTAAAATTTTGCTTGGCATCACGGTTACTTTTTGATTTTGACTTTCCAACTTTGCGAGCCACATGTCACACAGAAAGGTTGGGATTTTTCTCAATAATGGTTACCACCCTCTTGTCCATTTGTTGGGAGCATACTTTTCGATTTGTTCTACTTCCAAGCTTTCGATCCATTGTCAAGCGCTGGTCAAATGATTTGCAAACCCAAAGTGTCGTGCTCGCTTCGCTTTCCGCGCAACATTTTTATTTGCGACTGTCTTCGCCGAATTTAACCAACTGAATGACTCTAATAATCAGTCTGATCTAGGATGTAGGCCCAATCATCTCGCTCTCATTCTTTCTTCCATTTAGGTAGCTCATTTTCTATCTCTCTCCATCTTAGGGCTATCTCCAATCGTTCTCACACAATAACCCGGCCCTGAATCGAGTGGTTCTCGTTTTCTTGCTCTCATTGTGAAGCCCCTCCCGCTCTCATCAAACTTCTCACAGTATTCACACAGCCGTATACGAAATAACCATATTGTCTTGCTCTGTGCTCTCTTTCGCTCGCATCATAATGTTTTCACACACAATCATAAAGCGCAACATCGACTTGCTCTCGCTTTTGGGGACTCTCTGGCTTTCACTATTCTCTCAGCTATATACAACCTTCTCAATTTTCTATTTTATACAAATCAGATGTGTGCGATATTTCGTATTTTCGCATTAATGAAGTTTCACGCCTATTTTGTTTCCCCCATATAGCTTAAATATTTACTCTAACCACTACACAAAGCACAGTACTTTCCGTTAATTTTAGTTTCTTGGCCAGATTGCGTACCGATAAATTCGGATTTTGCGGCCGTTCTTACAAAATGCGTTTGCGCACTCCCACTTGCTTCGACTTGCATTTTACTGAATGTAACAAGAATGTAAACCTGTTGTACCACGAAATAAAATGGAGAGTTTCTGCTATGATATATATGAAACGTTTCAGCGATCCATGAGAAAATTCAAAATCTTAGCAAACCGATTGACCTGCAATCGTATTTGAGCTAATTCCTTGCTTTTCCCTAAGTAATTATTGATGTATTTGGTTAAAATCTATCAGATAACACCCAATCATCAATTTCACGCCACAATACTCTATTCGCGGTTGATTCTCTCCATCTTCGGCTGCGCCCACACTCGCCATATCGTTGAGTTCCTGGTCTAGCAACATAGTTCCTCCATGCTGAGTGAACGTCTCTACACTCAAAAAAATCGACACGTTGTTTTCACGTGAATTTCACGTTACCTCCACCTGAACACGTAACCAAATCTTCTTCAGATAAATCAGGTAAACAGTACGTGCACGTGAAAAATCCCGTTACATTTATGTGATTTTCACGTAGAATGTGAATTTACGTTGAAATCATGTAGCTCTTACGTGAATTCCACGTGTTTGTTGCTGGTTTTGGCAGTAGACAAAAATTACGTGCGTTTCACATGGAAACAAATTATCGTTTTTTTTTTAGTGTATCACACAATGCAGACGGCAGTGCTGCTAGAAAAAACAGTCCAATGAGCTGTTTGTTTGGAAAGCAATCAGTTTTAATTAAATATTTTTTTCAACAATCGTCGATTCACTTTGCGATCCTGGAATGAAAGTTTCCTTGTGAAATTTTCCATTGAGTGATTGAGTTGATTTATTTTTAGAGAACAAAGGATCACTTCACCAGATTTTCTCTGTAAAAGTAAATTTCCCCATGGAAAATCCTATGTTAAATTAAATCTGCGGCCGCCAAAATATAATTTCAACCACCGAGCTGAAATTTTGCACCGATATTCAAACGCCCAAAAGGCTTCCAAAAGTTAGACTGTAGCTTGAATTTCCATTTCGTTCCAGGATTTAGGGTAAATGTTCTAATTTAAGGCATAAGGCACTTCATATGAGATTTTTAGTCTTCAAATCAGATTAAGAAGACCCTAATTTAATCAAGGACGTTTCCTAAAAGTGGGGAATCAGTTAAACCCCACACAAATGTGCTAAAATTTAAAAATTTGATGATGTAAGATTGTCATATGGGGTTTGAGGCCGTTCGCTATTCCCAACTAGGTTATATGATGGAACACATTGAAGTTTCGTTTAAAACGTGTGCGCGTGAGAACAAAAAAGATATCTCCAGACAAAGCATCAAGACAACAATGAAGCACATTTCAACCCAGCAATAAACATATTTGGAAAAAAACTGAAACAGTTGCCTAAAATTCACTTGCACAACTCTCCCATTATGACTTCAAAACGGCAATGTAGGAACCGAGATACCAAAGAAAAAAATAATACTTATTTACTGAGAGGAATTTGTTTAGCAACTATAACTATAAAGTAAGGGAAGCATAAGCGCAATTTACATAGGTACTTGAATTTGAATTTTCTTTTTACTAAACTAGGGTCATGTACGTGTTTTCTTTCCTGTCCTCCGATTTAAGTCCTTTTTTTCCTGAAATTGATTATTTTAAATATCAAGCTTGCCCCACTTGTTTGTATGTTTCGCAAAATTGATTGCTCACAAATAAAATATTGATATTACATCATTCTTCATAGTGACAATTGCAAGTGAGTTAGATAGAAATATCTGCCCTGTAACGGATTTCACATTTTCAGAAAAATAAAACAATTCAATTAGTTTTGTTTCTGTCATAAATTTTTGGCTTCCAGTTTCATTATAATTATATCTCTTTGATCAAACAATAAATAACTTCACTTCTCAACGAAAGCACTATTGAAGTAGAAACCTCAATACAGACACCAACAGTAACAACACGGAACCAGTGAGGGCAGCACTGCCAGCAGTGATAACTTCAAACACTACCGCATCGTAACTCTCCAATGTCATGTTTTCTACGTTAGTCACTTCCTGGTCGACTTCAAACTTCGACTCCGGTGTACTGGCCACAACCTTCAGCTTCATGGCATCGGCATCCAAGTTTTTCATGTTTAGCTGAACCTCTGCCGAATTCATATTCATCACAACGGCGTACGATTTGTGATCGGCCAACTTTCTTGTGTAACCCAAAACGTTGTTGATCAGAGATTTCGATTCAAAGCTACCGTACATGAAGGTCTCTTCCTTGCGGAGCTTAATCAAATGCTGGTACAACTTGAAGACACTCTTTGGTGCCGCCTTCTGGGCAACTAAGTTCAGTGTCTTGTAGTTAGGATGAACTGGCAGCCATGTCTTTGCGGTAGTCGCGATTTGTAAAACCAGCATAACTCGTAGCATCCCATTGGAATGGCGTCCGCACAGGGTCACGTGTGTATAACTGGTAGATTTCTTTGTTGGTATTGGCAGCCTGCGGATCTTGTGTGTCTTCAAATGAGATATCACGGTAGTCCTCCATACCGATTTCTTCTCCGTAGTATACTACAGCAATGCCTGGGAGAGTCAACTCCATAATGGCGAAACTGGCAGCACGACCCGGGCCAAAGCGAGATGCAATACGAGGACGGTCATGGTTTCCTAACACCCAGTTTGCCTGAGCTCCCTTTGGCATGTTATCTAGCCACTCGTCAATTACGGATTTGAAATCAGCAGCGTTTGAGCTATTGGTCAGTCGATTGATCATTGCAAAGTTGAACGGAAAATGCGATCCGTTACGTTTGCCATCCCCATACCAGCGCATCGTATGTTCCAGATCCGCATAAGCTTCCGTCATCATCAGTTTAGTATGACCCGATTTTTCGGACCATTGATCAAATACCACACGCCAATCGTAAATCAGATCGTATGATTTGTTCTAAGGGTAGTAAAATAAGCGTTGGTTATTAGCTGCTCCTTGTCGAACATGTTTAACGCTTACCTGATTCATTGTGTAAATATGCTCGAGGTTTTCATAGAACAATCCCTTGTTTATGTCGATAATTGGTTCATCCATAAATTGTTCGTCTTCGTAGGCATGATTGATGGCATCAATTCGAAAACCGTCCACTCCCTTTTCGAACCAAAATTCAATCATTTCCTTCATCTCATCCTTGACCTTCGGATTTTCATAGTTCAAATCCGGTTGACCCTTGTCAAACTGATGCAGGTAGTATTTAGTCTGACCAACGGGCTTAGTCCAAGCGTCGGTATGGAACACGGATTGCTGGGTGAAAAATAAAGAATTAAAATGATGATTAATCAATGCGAATTGGTTTTGTAAAGGATAACGATAGTTGACGATTACTGCTAGTGACTGCTAGTGCTTGATTAAAAAACATAACAAACTAAAATGCATTGAGCGGTACAGCAATGAACACAAATAAATAGGTTTTCGGCCAATCCTAGTGCAACCCGTCGCTTCCGAAAAATAATCAATCGATATACGGCGATGACATTTGAACCGAGGCCGACAGCGTTTCGGCTGCCTGTAGTCAACACTCTAGACCCTACGGTTGCTTCCATTGTCGAAGTATTAGGCAGTACAGCGATGAATTTGTTTTCGAACATTCTTGCAGTCACTCGCAAGCACTCCCATGCCTTCGTTTATTACATAAAAAGCTTTGTGGATCAAGATGAGAAAAACTTTTCTGAATCTTGCGGCTTTCTCAAGATATGATTGCCAAAGTTGCTAAATTTTCGTGGCGCAGTTAGGTACCATTTCAATATTTCGGTGTCAAGCAGGCCATTGACAAGCCTATATTAATCTAGGACAGGACCTGCCAGCTCAGAGAGAGATGACCTCTTATAAATTTATGATTGCTATGATACGGGGGTGCTCCAATGTTGCCAGGTATGTTTACACAGTAATCCCATTGAAAATAAAGTAATTAAAAAACTTTCTTTTGTCGTTCGGGAAATGAAGCTGCATCAAACTAAACGTTAATTGATAAGGTTTCATTGAATTTCATTGATGCCTACGTTGCAAATTCTGCTGTGGGGAGAAAGGCTCAGTATAAGAGCTGTCACTTTTTTGAATATCAGTTTTGCTGGTTGATCAGCAATCTTGGTTTTGCTGCAAAAATTTGCTGTTTTCCAGCAATAAAAATTTGGTGTGAGTTGTCACAAACGAAAAAAGTAAAAAAGCAGTGACTACTAGCAACACCGCCAAACCAACAACAAACTACCTGCTTGTAACATAACTCGACGGAGGCAGTAGAGGAAGATGTCAAAGCGACCAATAAAAAACGGTCTTTTTTGACAGATAAATGGTCTTGTTTTTGCACTAACAGCTGGCAGGTCCTGTCCTAGATATTAATAGCAGTGATTGACAGTAGATAGGATGTCCTGGGCCCAAATTGATTTGGTCCCGCTGTCAGCTGTCAAATAGAAGTCTAATCATTTGATTTGGTTGTTTGTTTTGATGTGAAACACCACAGAAAGCGATCTTTCTGCTTTGTATGACGTGCACAACGAAAACAAGAACAACAGACAAAACGTAAACGAGCAACAACAGACACAACTTACAATGTTGACATTATTTTGACAGCTGAGCTTGCTGAGTTAGTGTCTACGTGAAAAAGTGGTCCTTGGCATAGGCCTGGTGTCAAGTAAAGTTTATTGCTTAGTAACAACAAATACATTATAATCAAGTTATTCCAAAGTGAAAACAACTGCAGAAACGCATGAATATTACAAGTTAGTAGCAAATTCGAGAAATGCAACAACAGATGTAAACACAGCTTCAACTTGAAAAAGGGTTTATAAAACTTCTTTACACGCAGCTCATGAGCACAAATAATTACCAATTGAGATGATCGATTTTTCAATAATTTTTATTTCACAGACATAAAGAATCATTTATGGGAAACAAGAGTTGTCGAAGAATTTGAATTTCCGGTCTTTTTATTTTAATTTTTTTATTTTGGATTTTTTAAGTTTCCGTTTCTTGGACAGTAATCATATCCATATGAAATTTATTTCGCATTGCTGTTTGCCTAAATTTTCTTTGCTGTTCTGCAGGGCTGCCAAGCGATCGACTTTATTTCGTACTATCACGTTGAAACTTTCAGAGTTTCAATCATCTAGCACCGAGGCGGAAGTGGCAAATAGCTGCATTTCATTATTATATATACATTGATTTGTGATTCTTTACAACATCGTGTTGTTTCCATCATATCATACCTTCACATTTCAGTATACATTCATCGACTAATAGTTGAGCTATATAAATGTATATAATTCCCAAGTAACACCAGAAACATCTTCTTTGACAAGAATATAAGAACTTTGTTGTATAGAAGTCGTGAGGATGAAATACCAAACATGTCTAGTCTTGGAAAAGTTTTGAGTATGTTTTTCTACACATATTCGATTCAAACGTGGTACCAGAACAGCGTACACATTTTTGTTTAGTGTTTGTTTGATCAACTTCAATTTTACTTCTTGAAAACATCGATGATTGTTTGTCATCTTACCACTACGAACCATCTTTACTCACTTTTGAGTAGCCATACTTTTGATTGATTTAACCCACAATTAAGGTTATTTGGAAATAGCGTGTATGCTAGTTGTTTGTAAATATGTTGATAGGTTACATACAAGATAAACTTAAGACATATTTTTAACATCCTTATGCAATAGTGAAATTATTCAGAATAAATTGTGGATCCAATACAGTGATGGCTGAAAGTATGTATAAACCGTTTATTAGAAATATTGGAATAAAAATAAACACGATCTAGAAGTAAGATTGTGGTGCAACTCACTTATTCAAATAGTAGCCGAATTGGGCATAGGGATTTATTCAAATGCTACGTAAAGCAACAGTTTGGGAGGTTGTTTAGTATTTGTTATAAATTGTTACGCTTTATTTATTAAGAAGTCTTTTGAGATGTAGCTACGCACAACATAATAAAAATATTGTATTTGTATTTTCCTTCAGACTGACGTTAGTCTGTTCAATTTTACAAAAAAAAACGCAAAAAATAAAAATCGAACATTTGTAAATCAAATGTGCTGCTAATGTTTTTACCCGTACTGTAGGCTAGTACCATAGACTATCTCTAAGACCAGTAGGTCCCATACAAATACGACTTTTTTCTTGGCTCAGTCAGGACTAGCACATCGGTCCCAAGCTCGGTCCCAAGCTTAATAAAGCGCCCCTCTTTATAAACTCACATGAACACACTCTCAAATATTCTGTCGAAATAACACAGCAAATCAAAACAAATATGTACAGCAAGGTGCTGACTTCAATGTGTATTTCGGACCAAGGAGTTCTACAATAGTGAACCAATTTCAAATCGCTAGTTGCACATTGATTGTTGCTTGTACTGTACGACTGTGAACTTTGAAAATGTTGATTTTGATGGATTTCATAAAGAAATCTCACTCAAATTCAATCATTTATTCGAGGTTCCTTCTACGTTTTTTAATTCAATCAATAGCGCATGAAAATAAGGAAGGTAAAACGGATAGTTGCATTGCTAACCTTGAGCCTACAATTTTGATACAACTTTCAATTTTACAACCTACAATTTCGATACAACTTCCACTCCTATTTGAAAAAGTAATAAACAATCATCTTTAACGCATAAAATACTATTACCTACGATATTCTTTCGCCATTAAAAAATCTTGTTTATATTATATTAACCTCATTCGTTTTAGTACCATGCTTATTTTGACAAACATATCATTATGTTATAAGCACGCTGTTTTAAGCACCCATAGAACATAATATTTGTCTTATAGATGTTCTACAGAACATCTGGTATGACCTAGAAGATGTTCAAAAATACCACATATATTGCGCTTTTTCGGTTATATGCGTGTACGAAATTAAGTTTGTGACGTTAGGAAAAAAACTCGAGCTTTGTCTTAAAGGTATACTTTTAACATTAATATGACAAGTGGTGTTACTTGGGTAGCATTATTAGTTGCATATCATTATTGATTTTACTACGAGAAATAACCATAAAGAAATTTAATCTGCTTCAAGGTTTTTGAGAGGGTGATTCCAGGCAGTGGAGATGTGTTTCTGCTGTGTAGCATAAGGTTTTCTTCTATTAATCACCCACACTTGTGAGTGGCCCCTTCAGCATCCATACTTTTGATATAAATCGGCCCTCAACTCGATGTTCAAACATATTTTTGTATTCTGCTAAAATAAAGCACCCACATTTGTGAGTGGCCCCAACAGCATCCTTACCCGAGCAGGACCGAATAACTTGATAACTAGCCTTGGTATTCAAGAGCTCAGATGAAGAGGTAAAATACCTGATGAATACCATGTCCTCCAAGAGTGGACAGTAATGTTTGCTAGAATGAGAGATATGAAGATAAAGTGTTGAAAGTTCCGTCAATGTACGGTAGGTTGAAAATTAAACAGAAGTATTGAAAAATCAACCTAACGCACACTGACGGAACCTTCAACATATGAACATATGAAATGCGAACGGTGGATGTGAATTAGTTCACCCTACGCAGTGATGTCCATATCCTCAGTGTAGTTAAGAGAGACTTATGTTTGCCACACACTCTTACTACCTCAACGAGAGCTCTCCTCACTTGTTTATATTCACCACCGTGTTTGCCTGCGCGTAGCACAGGCGAGTGGAAAAAATGATTTTTATTCACACAACACTCGTTCGCTCTAGAGTAAGAAAAAGAGCTCTCAAATTCACTGCAGCGAATGCAAATAAACTCCCTGACGCGTGCGCCCCAGTGAGCTCACGGGCGTGGGCTCTTCTGCTAGTTTGCAGCAATGACTGCAAATTCGCTTAAACGCTACATAACAAAGCAAGAAAGAAGGATGTTTCTTACCGCTTCCTTTTTTCAGACATTTTCTACAACTCCGACGACGTTTTCACTTGATAGTGCACCAGCGAATCACAAAAAAATCGGTGAGTTGTGGTTGTATCTTCTGTGAAGGTACAAATCTCACGCGCCGGCGTAACATTAGCGCAAACTGACATCTCTGACCCTACGGCCGTGATAAAAACAAGAAGAGCTGCTTCAGTGATGTAATGCTTGCTTTGCCTTACAATTGAACGCGGCAAAATTTACGCCTCTGTTAAAATTCAAACATTTTTTATGTGTATGTTTTACATAAATTATGCTGTTATCTGTGAAGAATTTGAAAATCTACTATTATATTTTCCAAAACTAAAACCTGCTTTTACCTTCTGTGAGTTTAACAAGCAAAAATTTGTTTCAAATGTGCTTTTTATATACAGTACTGGCAAGAAAAAAGTAAACACTCATATATTACTTTCGACGAGATTTCGCAAATACCGCTCGTCAATTGACTCCCAGGGCTCCTATAGAGCTTCAAAGAGCTGGTTTTTGTTGGTAACATTGGTATTGTCCATTTTTAAATCCAATATCGACCACAAATTCTCGATCCGATTCAAGTCCGGTGACTGGGGCGGTCATTCCAACACTTTGATACGTGATCCACGGAAAAACGTTTGAGTTTTACGAGCCCTATGTTTTGGGTCGTTGTCTTGTTGAAAGAGGAAATCATGCTCGAGCCCAACCTTCAGCAAGGAAACCTTCAGGAAAGGATGTCGATATACTTGTCGGCCGTCATAATTCCTTCAATACGTACCAATTCTCCAACTCCTGACCAAGCTAATGTTGCGTACACCATGGTTTACTGTTTTTCTTACATTTTTGTTCAGAAGTTCGTCGCCTGGTTTGATCCATACCCTCGACCGTTGTTTGGTACCAAACAGCTTGAATTTGCTTCTGTCCAAAGAACCGTTTTCCAGAAAGAAATGGGCTTATACTTTTTCGCAAATTCCAATCGTTTGATTCTATTACGCTTACTGATGTGAGGACGGCAGCAAACTTGTTCTTAAGCCTTTCTTGTTCCAATTTCAGACGAACAGTTCTTGCGTATACACTTAGGGACAAGCTTTCTCTGATTACACGGCTTGTTATTTTTGGGTTACTTCTCGCTGCTCGTAGTATTAGAGCATCTTGTCTGACACCTTTATCACTCAAATTTCCCCGCTGTTGATATTTTTTCCAAAGCTTATGAACCGCAGAAAAGCTGAGTCCGAAATTTTTCGCGGTTTTCCTGTATGAGAGACCATTTTCACAATCTTCCACAATAGGTTTTCGCACTTACAAAGATATTTTCATGCTTTCGATGTACTTCAAACAACAAACTCGAAACTTTGCATCTATGACGCAAACACGATTACAAACGTTTGACACTTGCAATGGTTACGTCCAGTATGAGTGGACAAGAGGAGAGTTTATCGATATGGTGTTGTCTGTAGTGATTGAATTGAAACAGCTTGAATTGTTAAACATTTTCTAAGTATATCTATCACAGGTAAATGAAGCACGCCGTCCACAAACTTACACATTCATTTAAATACATATGGAATATCGATAATTTTCTTCAAGAAAAACTCATGTACTATACTTTATCATAGTCAACATTTAATCAATTTTCCAAAGAGTTTAACAGTGTGTACTCTTTTCTTGCCAGTACTGTATAAAGCTAATCACCTAGTAAATATATATGATAAGCTAGACGGAATAATGATGCCATCGGTTGCATCAGAAGCACTTTTGAATTCTTTGTAACTAATTGAAACAGTGTCAGTGTCAGAGTCAGTAAAAAATTTCCATTTCCTACAATTTTGAATAGAGTTGGATGGGTTGATTACAAGCATCTCAGATAAAATTTGAAAATATAATTCTACAAAAAAAAAACATTTTTAAATTAAGGAATTAAATATATGAGAGTATGGAATTCATGCAACCAAATATTCTTAGATTCCTCCAGCATATCAGAATTTTCTCCAAGAATTACAGTGTGTCTCACAATAGGCGTCACCTTTTTTCAGTCTTGGTTTATTTCAGCTGGGTAATTTTAACAGCGAATTGATCATACTCGTTTTGAGTATATTCTTTTGACAGCTTATCGCTGAAGATAAACAAGCGATTCCAT
>JASCZW010019769.1:0-13237 GCA_034211315.2 Aedes japonicus | reverse complement strand
ATTACTTTAAATTCCCTAAAATGTTTGGAAATATTCTGTAGTATTTTCAATATGGCACACTAAGTTGAGAGGTCTGTTTCTTTTAATCTGTGTAGTTTTGCATCTCAGATCTTGCATATTGTTTACATTGTAAGTAGCATAGAACAATAATGGTTTTGTTATACAGAGATTCAATACCTTTATTAATTTTTGTTGCTCTTCTAGATTTTTCCATGTCTCGTTCGCTTGCTCAAAAAATAATGTCCATGCAAAACTGCATACACTGAAGTTTTTTTTACGCGGTTTTTTTTTACGCGGTTTTTTTTACGCAGTCCGCGTAAAAAAACGCGTTATTTCAAAAAACGACGTAAAACAAGTCAAGGAAATAAAAATTATATTTCATATTCATATTGAAAGGATATGGTCATAAATATGTATTGGTGGTGGAAAAACATGGTTCCAGTAACATTGGCCACCGAGATCTGCTACAAATGGATACAGGTTGTTAATTCAATGTGTGAGCAAAGCAGTCAGAGTAGTTATAGAGAGTTTTTGTCTTCAGTAAAGTTTCTCAGTGTGTGATTCGTCGTCTTTTGACATTATCATATTAGTTCCACATCTATTGCCGCAGAGATGGCGCTGCAGTCTATCTTTTCTAAATTAAACGCTAGAGATTTGCCGTCTTGGGCAAAGGTTTCTCAGATGTGTCATTCGATCCCTCTTTAGACATTATCATATTAGTTCCACATCATGCCGCAGAGATGGCGCTGCAGTCTATCTTTTCTAAATTAAACGCTAGAGATTTGCCGTCTTGGGCAAAGTTTCTCAGTATGTCATTCATCGTCTTTTGACATTATCATATTAGTTCCACATCATGCCGAAGAGATGGCGCTGCAGTCTATCTTTTCTAAATTTAACGCTAGAGAGTTGCCGTTTTAGGCTAACTTTCTCTGTATGTATGTTGTTTGTCGTCGTTTGACTTTGTTGTATTAGTTACACATTATGTATACTGTAGAGATGGGGATGCAGATTATCTTTTCCAAATGAAGTGCTAGAGAGTTACCGTCCGTGGCAAAATTTCTCAGTATGTCATTCGTCGTCTTTTGACATTGTCATAATAGTTCTAATTTATACCGCAAACATGCGCAGCGCCATCTTTGACGCTACGATCTTGATCTAACGTGATTATTTTGAATGCCTTTATTATATAATTCTACATCTTTGCATAAACCATTAATTAGGAAGAAAAAATTAGTAATCTCCATTCAATTCAACTACCTTTGCTTGTCTTCGACGGGGATACGCGTAGCTTCGACTACAATGTGCAGACTTCTTCAGTGTCTCGTACTAATAACTCGACTGTTAATAGTACGAGACGCCTGAAGAAGTCTGCACATTGTAGGCGAAACTACGCGTATCTGTCGAAGATAAGCAAAAGGTAGTTGGAATTAAATGGAGATTACTAATTTCTTCTGATTTATGGTTACAAGTATTCCACCCAAGCAGCTCGAAACCCTCCAGGAATCTTTACAAAGACAGCACTTTCCTGAGCACGTTTTGGCAATTTAGAATTTAGCAGCGCAGTTTGGAACTAATCTGATAATATCAAGTGACAATATTTTACATTCTCAAGAACTTTACTGAGAACGGCAACTCTCTAAAGCTTCATTTGGAAAATATATTTTACTACGCGGTCCGTTATAAAAAAAAACGACGTAAGAAAACCGCGTTATCTAAAAAAACAACGTAAAAATAGTCAAGTCACAATATACGTGCGAAAAATTTGATTGTTGATATTGATTGTACATTTCCCAACTTAGCCTCTGAACAATACTTTTTTTGAAAAAGAAAAATTGTTGTTTACAGTTTATTATATGTACTGATGTAATGATACTGATCGTGGATTTTGGTAGAAATCCAGCAATATGGGTATCAAACTTCTTAAAATTTCTTCAGCAGTTTGACTTTTCTTGCTTTGGTTCCATCGGATGTATGATACTTCAAGTGGCCGGAGAAGGTTTCCCAAGGGTCCGTTGCTGGTCATAGTCATTTTTCAATGGAACCATAACAATATGTGTATCGAACTGCTTGAAATTTTCTCAAGCGTTTGTTCCTTGTAATCCTGAGTTCACCAGACAAGTAGGCCTTGAAATGACCGTTTGTCCCTGAACCGGTCATTCTAAAACAGGTTCCCGTGAGCCCTGGAGTGGTCAAAAATATTTTCTGGAGTAAACCCTAGCAATATGAGTACCAAAATTCATGACTTTTTTTTCAGTAGGATATTTCTCAACGTTTTGTGACAATCTTACGATTTGTCCTTGGAGCGGTCATTCCGGAACAGGTTCACGTATGGCTTCGATTGGCCATAAACATTTTTAGAAGAAAGCTGACTGAAGAAATTTCATTAATTTTGATACCCATATTGCCGAGGCTTTATTTTGAAAATGTTGGACTAATATGAAGTGCCACACCGGAACCTGTTCTGGAATAACCAGTCTGAGAACACGTCATCAAAAGGCACACAATGTTGACAGATATCTTACTGAAGAAATTTCTGAATGTTGATACCCATATTGCTGGGGTTTCCTTCTATATATGTTCGTGGCCACTTTAGGCCTTCTGGGAACCTATTCTGCAATAACCGGTCCGGGAAAAAGTTGGCATATTCAGGTATATGGAATAAGAAATGTATTTTAAGGAATTATTCCAAAGGTTTTGACAGTCTTTTTCAGAAATTCACTTAATATTCCCAAATAGTGTCACCGTACTCAGCCCCGAAAACCCGGATTTACGGGAACCAGATGAATCCAAATGGACGTTGCTGCCAATTTCCATAAAGCAGATGAGTTTCTGAAACTAACGGTGAAAACAAAACTAAAATCGGCCAATATTTGCCAGAGTGACAACCATTTGAGTTGGTGGATACCCGGGTACCCTGTCGGACTCTTTTACGGGTGTTTTATTTTTGCTGGGCACAGTTGGCGTTTAAATGGCTATACAATCTAAAGCTGGAGAGTAGGTAGTATTTGAAATTTGGACAACAATTTTATTTAGTATATTATATATTGTTTTTCTTACCTTATTTGAAGAAAGACCGCAAACGGCAACTCTCTAGCGTTTAATTTGGAAAAGATAGACTGCAGCGCCATCTCTGAGGCATGATTTGGAACTAATATGATAATGTCAAAAGACTATGAATGACATACTGAGAAACTTTGCCGAAGACAAAAACTCTCTATAACTACTCTGGACTGCTTTGCTCACACATTGAATTAACAACCTCTATCCATTTGTAGCAGATTCCCGCTGGCCAATGTTACTGGAACCATGTTTTTCCACCACCAATACATTTTTATGACCTATATCCTTTCAATATGAAAAATGAAAGATAATTTTATTTCCTTGACTTTTTTACGTCGTTTTTGAAATAACGCGGTTTTTTTACGTCGTTTTTGAAATAACGCGGTTTTTTTACGTCGTTTTTTGAAATAACGAGGTTTTTTTTACGCGGTTTTTTTTACTCGGTTCCATTACCGTCGTAAAAAAAAACTTTAGTGTATTTGCAATTCTTGAAATTCAAGCTGAGTTTCTAGAATCCATGAGTTTTGGTAAGGGGCTATTCATAAACCACGTAGCAAAGTCTACGATCCATACTAAATTTCAAAAAATGTATGGAGAAAATTCTACGAGGGAGAGCGAAGGGGTCTGAGATTTTTTTAAATAAGTTAACGTTCTAATGATAATAATGAGAAGGCGTTAGGTTTGGGAGGCCCATACAAAAAAACGTGACAAGCGGGAGAGGGGTCTACAAAGTCACTTTTTTGCGTGACATAATTAATGGACGTTCCCTGACAGCCTTGTTCCTCGAACTCTGCTGGTTTTTTAAGAGCTGTCGTTGACTTCGTACTGCTGGACACTAACACACTGGTCAGACTGAGCAGTTATAACATGTTTTAAGCTTATCTTGATGACAAATTTCCTGTTGTAATTATTTGACAACCGTTGAAACATGCTATAACTTCGTAGTCTGAACAAGGCATAACCAATTTATTCAGAAACTATGAAATAATACAACTGATTTGTTCCCAAATTGAATTTTCAGTTATCTTGTTGTAATACTTCTTGCTTGTTATTCGGTACAAGGATGTTCAAAATGTCTTCGCAAAGAGCATGTTTAAAGTCAATCTCCTTGTTACGTTTTGTCGTTTTGTCTACACGTTTCATTTGTTTTTTTGTTTTTTTCTTGGTTTTTCTTTTTTATTCTTTTTATTCTTTTTTTCTTTTTTTCCTTATTTTCTTTTTTTAATAGGAGCTCTATTTTTCGACCAATATTACTTCCTGGTTCAGCTGTTCATAAAATTTATCCTGACTGTCAAACCCATCAAAATCTTCGAGCACATGTTTAAGATGGGATATATTCACTGTTATCATTTTTCCTCAATAGGTATGAAATTAAAACAAATTCATCTTTAGGAACAAATTCGAAATAGTTCGCAATTTGATTGTTACTGTTTTTGTGGACAGGCACTTTTGTAGCCGATTTGGCCGTGAGCTCTCTACTAGCAAATCCGTTCGTCATTTGAAAAAAAGAAGTTAGAAGTTTATTATAAATGTTGTTTCAGTGGGTTTTTTTTTTTTTGTCAGGCTGCAAATATTCTGTTAAATAAGGATTGGAACCAAAGATTTTGCTGAATTTATCATGTGGAACTTCTACACCAATGCAGGACTAGCTAACGGGTTCAAATGATCTGAATTTATTGAAGTGTAGTCAACTAGTCTAAACAACGTTATGTTTTTGAAAAAGTACTACCAACCCTAGGCTCCTAGCAACCTAGTCTGTTGAATCCCAATAAAGGAGAAGTTCATAATTTTTCTTCTTGTCAAACTCCTCGAGAATCTTCCCCGATCTAGTCCACTCAAGAAGATATGGGTACTTTTACAATGAATTTGGTGCACGGAATATCTCAGTTCAGCAAAGGTCCTAGAAGTCCCAGGTATTCGAGAAGTTCCATGTGTTTGAAGCAATAGCAGCAGTTCCAACGAGCAAGGCGATTCCTATACTGACCGTACGCCAAGGAAGAGAGCACTGCTCCAACGATCAGAACGATTATGTGGTACCGATCGAAGGACATTCAAGTGAAGCCAACGGTCACGTTTCAACAGGACAATCATTGAGAAGGTACGTGTAATACTCTTGGATCCACAGGTACCAACAACTTTGTGATCCGAGGTCGCCCCGGAGAGTACTTACTGAACCGAAGTCCTACTACAAGTCTTCAGTATCAAAAGACTCCATCTGAACTGTGGTTTGGTACGAAGCCAAGCTTGAAGGAGGTTCCAATATTCGGATGCAGGGTGTTTGCATGGATTCCTAGCCAATCAAGGAAGAAGCTCATGAAAGGCTCTACCCCAAATGGCTACAGGCTCTGTGACCGAGAACATCGGAAGATTAGCGTGGGCCGAGATGTCAAGTTTGACGAAACACGTTTCCCGTATGGCGCAGAATCTGATGGAACACCACAAGCTCACCTAGTGTATTCCCGCTTGAACAATGAAGGGATGCTAAAGATATACAAGCTGACGTGGCAGATTACATGCAATTTACGTACAATCCAAAGTGAATTTGGCTCCCCAATGAAGAACAACGTGTGGTAACTGACAACGTACCCGGTGGCGTGAATCCCATCTTTGTCAAAATGGATCTTCGAACTAAAGGAGGACGAAAATGGCGCAACAGAGACACGTTCACTACAAAGCAGATTTACAAGGGCTATTTCCAGAAGCTGGGACAAGATTTCCAGGAGACCTACGCACTGGTGGCAAGGCTGGCCACAAGCTGTACTTGTAGTCGGAGTTAACCGCAAGTTTAACTTTCATCAAATCGACGTACGGGCTTACTTTCCTGCAAGGACGTTTGAAGGAAACCATCTGCATGGTCGTTCCGGATGGTGTTCAAACGAAGCATGGGCAAATCTGTCGGTTGGTCAAGGCGTTGTATGGCCTCAAACAATCTCCAAGGTGCTAGAAAGAGCTGCTGGAGATAAGCTTCGTTCGATCAAACCACGACTATTGTCTCCACACGAAGCTGGTCACTAATGTTGAACTGTTCCTGATCCTGTTCATGGAGTACTTTCCGGTGGCGCGACGGAATTTATCATCGATTGCGCAACTTAAGCATGAGCTGACTAAGCTGTTTGCGATGTCCGACTGTGGTGAACTGCGCCGTTTCCTAGGCATCAAAATCAACTACAACTACGAGGCCGGTGAAATGAAGCAGTCGCTGAATGCAAGAATCGATCGGCTGATGAACCGTTTTGCAATCGACAGGACAGCACACTGACGAACCATACTGCGAACTACTGAGATCCCTGATGTACCTTATGCCGTGCGTTCGAACTGACGTATGTTGTCTGTCTCGTGTCCTGCAAAATGCTACAACTTAATCTTGGCAAGCACTGAAGCACTTGATTCAGTATCATAAAGGAACCAGAGGAATGGCACTACTATTTCGGTGAGATGAATACAGCGTACCATTGGTCAGATATGTAGATGCGGATTGGGCCTCCGATATCTCCGACAGGAAATCCTTCAGCGGCTACTGTTCAAGCTATTCGAATGTTCCGTCTCCTGGTGAAACCTAGAAACAGCAGATAGTAGCTATATCATCCAGCAAGGCAGAATATGTAGCTCTGAGTGTAGCGGCGAAGCATTTTGACTAAAAGGCGTTCTCAAAGACATGAAAGAAGCTAGCGCTCCGGTTATCGTCTACCAAGACGACAGGAGCTGCATAAACTAAAAAAATTAATTTTCGTAAATTAGCTTTCACTCATTTTGTAAACATGGATATTGTACATACAAAAAATATTTGGTAAATTGTATGAAACATTCATATTGCTTTTTATATGGAGAAATGCTATCATTACATCTCTTTGTGTAATGCACGCAATCCATTTCGTGGAAACCAGCCAATCGCTGCTTCTCTTTTATCGTACTCATGCATGATGGCGGTGCTGCTGGGATGGGCGGGAATAATTTATTCATCTCAAAATAAAAGCTAAAGCTCTGTCGAGAGTTATAACTTCATACTCATTAATCAAGTATCTTTTTATGAGTCATCAGATCAACCACGGATGCAGTAACAGCTCTTCCCAAAAGTACAGGACCGAATCCCATGTCAGAAACACTAAAAAAAAAACACTGGACAACTCCACGGCATGCGCTTTTTTTCAATTACAATTCGAGTAGATTTGAGTAGATCTTTCCGTCATTCATACAACCACCAGAGAGTCACTTCTTTTTAATTTGTAACAAAACATTCGAAGCTCATTGTATTATGTTTCCGTAGAAAGCACAAATGTTCTTTTGTGTCAACAAATCTTTTGACGGTTGCGCGTGAGCCATTAATTTCGAATGAAGCTTAATTAAAAGTACAAATCAGTTTCGTTGCATAAAACAACGAATAGATTCGTTAGTTCTACCTTCGGTTTTGTAATATAAAATAAAATTAATTTTCAGTGTATGCATGGCGAAGAATTTGGAGAAGAGGTGCATCAAACCTATGGACGTCAAACATCACTTCCTTCATGACCATGTGGCGAGGATCAGATAGCTGATATATCTATTTACCAAGTCTTTAGAGTCTACCCGTTTCAAGGCTTTACGGTCAAACCTGGGATTAACTGTTTGAGAAGGGATGTTTAAGTGTAGTCATCCAGGGTAACAATCTCGTGTTTTTGAAAAAGTAATACCAACCCTACACCATATTCTGTTTAATTCTGTTTAAAAAATAAGATCATAGTTTTCACTCGCAAGACCAGTCGTCTTTCTTGTCAAGTTCCTTCAGAATCTTCCCCGATCCAGTTCATTCAAGAGATTTACATTCTGGACATACGCTTATTTTTGTGATATTTTTGTTACAAAGACGTCCCAAGTTTCAATATAAATCCTCTAGGAGCGCTGTGAAAATCTAACATCTGTTTGATTACTAACCAATCCAAGCGATTTCCTTTTTTCTTTTCTGTTTTTTTTAATCAATAGCGAGCGGTGAGTCACTTTATGGCCCCTTACCCGGCTCATCCTTTATTCATTACAAGCAAGCGGTATCAAAATTGATCGCCTTTATGCCATGTACCACTAGAAAGCGCAGCACAGTTGTTGGTCAATCAGTGATCGCAAAAAAAAAGTGAAGCAAATCTTTTCTCTAGCCAAACCAGAACCTCTGTCGGCGCAACGGCAAAGGCCAGGGTTGCAACAAAAAAGCAAAACTATAAAAAATTAAACATACGTAGCATTTAAACGCTTTACTACGCAACTACTGCGCTAAACTTTGCCGCCTCCCGTATAGAGCGAAATGATTATTTTAATTATAGGCTTTTATGTGTTAATTAAATGCAACTGACCCCACTCTGTGCCCGCCCTCCCTTCCCCGAGCACCACGATTCCAAATCCCGGGAAAAAGAAATAATAAGTTCCGAGCAACGACGACTGACCACTGGTGGATGGTGGCTGGTGGCTGGGAAAATATGCACATCAACAGGGATTGCGGTAGTCTTAAGATGCAAAAAAATATTATCTGAGAATTAAACTGCAAATGGCGGAACTGACTAACCTGTTCGCCCCACCAAAGGCTTTGAGGCTACCAAAAGCTGAGCGATTTCGTGATCAGCATATCGCATTTCACTGCCCATTCCATATCTTTCCGCTGGATTTGAGGCGTGCAAATTCATGCAAAAATATACGTACTTAATTACATCTAAATTATGTGCTGCAAATTAAAATGATGACATTAAAAACATAACACGGCGAGAAGGTCGGGAACGGCGCGGCTTTTGGACCAGGAAGAGGCCATTAAACTGAGCGGTGCAACCGCAAATAAATGGGTTTCTTGCCCGTGTGGTTACTGCTCACTCTCTCCCTCTCTCCCTCTGTGCATCACCGGGTGTTAGTGTGTGCGGGAAAACGGTTCTCTGTAGCATTAAAAACCGTCGAAAATATGGCAGAATGTTTCGGTTCAGTGGATTAGCGATGGTCGATAAGATACTCAGAACATGAACAAAGTCACTCGAACGGAAATCGAATGAAGTGTGTATTCGATCAAAACGGAACACCGAAAATCTTCTGTAACTTTTGAACCGTATGGGTAAAAAAAACCTGCATTTGAGTAAATCTTATTCATAGTGCATTGTTAACATCTGTCAAGTTTCATAGTTGGAATGAAACGCAAAACATTACTGTGAAAACCCGCGCCCGGAAACATTACACGAAGTTGCTCAACAAATCATGTAGCATCGTGATGGATGACAAAACTTATGTCAAGGCCGACTTCCGTCAACTTCCTGGGCAAGATTATTTCGTTGCCTAGTTTAAGAAGTTAGGTGTTCCGGAGGATGTTCGAAAGAAGAAATTATTGAAATTTGCAAAGAAGTTTCAAACCTGGCAGGCGTTTTACGGGTGTGGTGAAAGAAGCGCTCCCTTCATCACTTCCGAAACAATCAACGGATGGACACGAGATATAAGGAAGCACAAAGGATCAATTCGGTTTTTTCCTGATCTATCATCCTACCACTATGCTCGAAACGTGTTGGAGTGGTACCGAGGCCAACAGAGTCGATTTTGTGCCAAACGATATGGAACCACCAAATTCACCGGAATTTCACTCAATTGAAAAACAGAACTTTGCAAACATCCCAAAGCTAGAAATTAGAAGAAAAATTAGTATTTTCCATTTAATTCCAACTACCTTTGCTTATCTTGACAGATACGCGTATTTCGTCTACAATTTTTCATCTAATTTCTAGTTACAGGTATTCCACTAAACGGCTCAAACCCTCTAGGATTCATACCAAAGCTATTAAAACAGAGCT
Source organism: Aedes japonicus (assembly GCA_034211315.2). NCBI lineage: Eukaryota > Metazoa > Arthropoda > Insecta > Diptera > Culicidae > Aedes > Aedes japonicus. The sequence goes on along the minus strand of JASCZW010019769.1, from coordinate 3,395 downwards.
GGAGTTCAAGAATGTTTGGGTAACAATAACAACAACAGTAAAAAGGAAGGTGCGGGAATTCGAGATTGTTGTTTTTTATTCCCTGAATATTTCAAGAAAATCCGAGAGTCGGTTTAATTTTTGTGAGTAAATATGTGTGTGCCATTTTATCGAATACACCCTTTAAGTCACAATCATGTTATAAAATGCGTACATGGGAGCTACGCATAATCAATCTTAACTCAGAAACTTGATGCACAGGGTGGTAAAGGTTTCGTGAGAGTGTTTTACGTATCACTGTCTTATACAGTTTAATTTACCGATATGTGGATAAAGCCTGTGCACGTTAAATTTTGGACACTTTTCGTTCAGTGTTGATTTTGAACTATTTCACGGATCACTGAAAGGTTTCACTTATATGAAAGATGAGACTCTACACTTTATTTCCTGGTACAACATGTTAACATTCTTGTAACATTCAGTAAAATGGCGTCGTATCAAGTGAACGTGCGTGAACGCATTTTGTACGAACGGCTGCAAAATCCGAATTTATCGGTACACAATCTTGCCAAGACACTATGATGATTTCAAGAGAAGATGGAGAATCGTCACGGCGGTCGTATTTGAGGATACCATGCTAGTCCTAAATCAGTAGGCTTGTTTGTTTTCCTTGTTCGGTAGCTGATTTGCCAGTTAATTTATGTAGATTTGGCTTCACTGTTGGCATGAACCTTAATACACAGTCCAAAGAAGAATGCTAAAATGTAAAAGTTTGCTTCAATTTTTTTTCATTTCAGTGTCCTTTGCAAAAAATAATAACGGGGCCTTTAGAATAAGCCGTCCCCCACACAGTACATCTGAAGTATGCAATTATGACTTCAAAGTAGGCACTTTGCCTGAAGACTGGAATTCAAGCTAGACAATGCATTAGGTCCAAAGTAACATTGAGAGATTCTCTTCGTCGACTTTCTCTTCGGTTAATAGCTTGTCTATTGAACGATTTGCTGATGTTGTCGACGTATTGGATCCTTAATCACACTTTATACTACCGTACTGTATGTTAAAAATACTCGAAAATGTTTTCATATAGCCGTAGAAACGCAAAGCGAAAGTCGACAAAGAGAGTTTCTCAATGTTACTTAGGTCCTAATGCATTGTTTTGCTTAAATTATGCATAAAATGCCTAAAGAGGTTATACGTCAAAAGGTGAATAAATTTTAGGCATTTTGCAGCATGTGAGAGAGATTAGAAACTATGCATTGTTAGAATGTGATTCTGTGTAGAAACAAGTTACTTTATGGAATGAAGATAAGATAAAAATCTCAGCGCCCATAAAGTTTGAATCTGCTTTTTTGTAATCAACGACATTCCCTATCGATTTATCTCAAAGTCCCACATATGCTAAAAACTGTATTCGATGAAATTTGGACACACGCAATTATTCGTAACTTTTTAGCGTGTGGGTAAAAATTATTGAAATTTTAACTGAATGTATTTCACTGTGTTGTAATAAGTTTCGTGAAAATCGGTCGAGTGATTTCAGTGATGGCTTCGAATGAAGAAATAGTGCGCCAACAAATTTTGGGCACTCACTTCGAAAACCCAAACGCTTCTCATCGATGGATCGAAAAACAGCTCGGAATCGCACATTCAACCGTATCTCATGTGAACAAAACGTTCAAGGACCGTAAGACAACCAAGCGGAAAAATGGTTGTGGCAAAAAACGTGGCACATCAAATCCGGAGAAGGCCAGGGTGGTATTGAACCAATTTGAGCGTTATCCCAACATTTCGATCAGGGATGTTGCGAAAAAGGCGAAAGTTTCAGTTTGTTTTGTGCAGAAAACAATGAAACGTTCTGGATTACATGTGTACAAGGTCCAGAAGGCACCGAACCGGAGCGATAAACAGAACTCGGTGGCCAAAACTCGTGCAAGAAAACTGTACAGGGAGTGGCTCTCAAAACCGTTCTGCATTGTGATGGACGATGAGACCTACATTAAAGCCGACACCAAACAAATGCCAGGACAGGAACACTACGTCGCCACCTCTAAGTTGGCCGTTCCGGAGAGTGTACGGGAGAAGAAACTGTCGAAATTCGCCAAAAAAATCCTTGTCTGGCAAGCGATCTGCAGATGTGGCAAAATGAGTCAGCCCTTCATCACCTCTGGGACCGTCAACGGACAAATCTACAAGGACGAATGCCTCCAAAAACGACTTCTGCCCTTCTTGAGATCTCACGATGGCCCGACACTGTTTTGGCTGGATTTGGGATCTTGCCACTATGCCCGGCCCGTCTTAGACTTGTACAAAGATAATAATGTAGTTTTTGTACCAAAAGACGTCAACCCTCCAAACACTCCGAAACTTCGCCCAATTGAAAAATGCTGGGCAACCATGAAGGCAAAGCTCGTTAAAACTCCAAAACTGATAGAAAATGAACTTTAACTAAAGAAAGTGTGGTTAAAAGTAAGTAAGCAAGCCATTGCCCAAAATATGATGAGAGGGGTCAAGGCAAAGGTGCGAGCATTTGGGTTGGGAGAAGAGGTTCAATAAACCAATGATGTCAAAACTTAACCATTTAGTAGTACTTTATTTCCAAAAAGTTTGAAAAGAATCGGGCTCAAGGAAAATTTTTGGTGACCTATTTTGTGTGTCCAAATTTCATCGAATACAGTCTTTAATAAAATACACCATAACATAGGAAAATGTTTCTTCCTGCAGTTGGGATTGTTGACTTGTAGGAGAAATTTTTCATTGCCGAGAAAGCGACGGGTATACACTCCCGCTTCACTTTACTCAATTTGCGAGTACAATTGTATGCTATCTCTTTTTCTCTCACGGAAATGTTACTCAATTTTTTTAAAAAGTGGATCTACTCAAAAATTGAGTAGAAACATTTTTTTAACGAATACATTGTACTAAAAAATTGAGTAAAATGAAACGGGACTGTAGATACAGACTAGAGTTTGTTTGTAACTTAAAAATATATTTCATTTGAATGATCAATCTGCATGATCTTATTAATGCCTCGTAGCTTGTCCATGATACTAGTAGCAGGTTTTGCTTGCAAAAACTCAATGTTTTTTATCTTTACATTATTATGCTTTTTTTCCATCACACTGGACTAAAACAAGGACTTAAATTTATTCATTTGTGAGGATTAAAAAGTAGGCAGCTTTTGAAGTATGCAAGAAGTTCGTTAAAATGCATTGAATGTAGTCAAAAATGACTAGATCAGAATTACAGTACAAGATCTTTTTTATGCACGCTCAAAACACCCTCTCTTTCTTTCATATTACTGTCCCTTTTTTTCACACGAAAAAGTTACTCAATTTTCGTAAACTCGGATTTTTGAGTAGGATCCACTTTTACGAGAATTGAGTAACATTTCCGTGAAAGAGACATTAAGATGA